>OZ012708.1:46930309-47089547 GCA_963942595.1 Cylloceria caligata
CTAATCATTTCTTTGTGTCCTACTTCCAATGCTTTTGAGTAATAAACGAAGTCATCGCATTACAAATTGATAGCCACATTCGGCATCGATCTAGCCAATCGAATATCTCGCCGGGTGTGTTCGCAGACACGTCGGAAATACAACGAACAGAACTCTGGCTTGACATTCACGCGCGAACCTCGCCACTGGCAACGAGTATTATAGTAGCAACAGCTACCGCGGAGACCGAAGCCTCATCCCCCCTCGGCTATTGTACGGACGCGAACAAAGCTCTCGTTCTAATTACTCGCCTTTATGATCTTTTACCGGGACGTCCAATCAGATCTTCTCATTTCCCTCTCGACCCTCTGGAAAGTAATCTCATTAACTCGCTATCGCTCGGAGCTTCTCACTGTCCCTACGCCTCTTCGTCTCCCTCGTTCAACCAACTCTTTCGCAATGTTTCGACAAAAAAAAATCCCATTCCCTTCGATTCCTGTCTCAATATTGTCGCTGTCCTATGTCCTCGAACCTTTGTGCTTTTATCCTTTTCTCGTTGCACTTGGAAACTCTTTGGCTAATTATTAAAATACGTATCAATGATGCCAACCAGTGTAACAACGAAATCTCATTTTATGTGTTAAATAATAGAAAATAATATTTGTCCGGTCGGTAAGAAACATTTGAAAAAAAAAAATTAATAAATAAATACGACCCAAGTAAATGGGGTAAAAGATTTATAATAGTAGAAAACTGTTGCTTTGGTTGGTAAGAATTTTGGCTTTGAGGTCCTCCGAATTGTCTTCGGTAGCTCCGGGGGTTCCCTCTCATTCTCGTATTTCTTTATTTTGGTCTCTCTCACTCCCGCTCATTTCCCAGTTTACCTTCACCCAAACGGATTAACCAGCGAGCGACCTCCGAAAGAATCCGAGGCAATTCTTAATTAATAACGACGGTCCTTTCCTGGTAGCCCAGCGGGTGTCTATGGGACACCGGGTCCTGTACGTACCTGTGAAAGCTGGAAGGTACGCTTCTACACCATAGATGATGCATACGTAGCAGTTTGAAATAGTCTCGTGTACCAGAGACACAAATGTATTCATCCATAAACAGCGCAGTGGGCCCCTGGCTATGCTCCAAGGACCGAATAATATTCAGTTCGAACTTTGCCGCTCTTCCACGCACATTTCTTCGAAGTTCTCTCTCATGACCAACTTGCAACTGTGTGGCGACGTATAGATGTAAACGACACAAGCTGTATACATGGAGACGCGAGTCACGAGATCGAGCCCAGGGCGTGGTGTAACGGTTCCTTCACGTTATATACCAATGAAGATTGAAGCAGTGAAGCAGTGGCAGCAGCAGCATCAGCAGCAGCAGCAGCAGCAGCGGAGGCATCGAGTCGAGAACCACGTTGCTCCCACTTGCCACCTGCCAGCTGCTGCATCCAATTAAGTCCTCGGGCGTAACGCGCTAATTTCGCCGTTAATTGTCAACCGTTAATCGTTGATTGCCTCACTCACTCACTCATTCGCTCAATGTGCAGGCTAACGACTATACACGCGCCCCAGATTTATGCCGAGCTTCGACTGTTCGAGATTCTACGCTATAACTTTGAGTGTCTTTACTAATTCCTTTTTTAAATTTATTTGGTCTAGGTGCTAGATGATCAACGCGTAGGACACAGTTCGGCGAAACGAATGCAACCCAGACGTTCAGCTGCTAGATTTCTCCGGAGCGCGTGTGAGCCGATAGCCCCTGTCGATAACGAATGACAGGGAGACAGAAAGCGAGGGATAGACACACGATAACGCGGAGATGTACGTTCCCGATAATTACCCGAATGATAATGACGAGGGTGAACGAAGTGTGGTGCGGAGGCGGGGGTCTGCGGATCGGGAGCTGATAGAGATAATTAACGTTTGCCGTGCGATCGTACGAAAATGAGAACGATCCTGCGTGCAGTTCAACCGAGTATGTATCCATAGTGCCTACAGCGGAAGGAAGATGAGGAAGTGGAAGAAGAGAGGAGGCGGAGAAGTAGAAGGTGCTGCTGCAAGCGTGCGCGGCGAAAACGATTACAAGCGATAACGAGTTCGCGCGGGTGCGGGGTACGCCGCGCGCCTCCAATATTGGTAGCGTTAAAGAACGATAACGAGCGACGCCGCGAACGATAACGATGATAACGAACAAGTTTTGCATCGACAAGACGACGAACGGGCGGAAGAGCGACAATTTTCAGTGAAAAATCTCGCGCGTGGGAACCATCACAAACGACTGTTGAGATCAACTGACTGCTCACATCTCCGAACACGACGCCTTCGTTGAATCCGCGATGCATACAATAGAATTGAATATGCGTAGAACTGAATTGCATAACGAACTATCTATGCAGTTGTGAATATTAGCTCACACCTACGCCACTTTTGAAATAAACAATTTCTGAATACGTTCAATTGAATTTTCAGCAAACCGAACAATCATCGGTTGTTTTAATACCCACAAAGTACTTAATTGTCTTGCAAAAATATTTATCCGAGAGGTATATATGACACAAAGATAGAAAGAATGCTTGAATTTTTATGTCAGAATTTTACGTGCCGTGCGAGAACGAAAATATTTTTGTAACGACTAAGAAAGAGGCTCATTCCGAAGTATGCTACATCGCGGTATCGGATTTCGACTTATATCCTCAGGCATTTATTGGTCCTTCTTTCGTCCTCTCTCACTTCTTCTTCCACTTGTTTGCTTCTCGAACTTTTAGGTACCAAAGTAATTACGTGATTCACGGGTTCTCGATTTCATTCTGTGTGATTCCTTGAAAGAGTGACGAAGAGAAGAATAAAAAAAGTGGCCCGGGATCAGTGCGGGGAAAGAGGTCGGTAGGAGGGTACGCCTTTTCATTTGGTTCGAGCGCCCCCGGTACACTTCTAATAGAGGTCCGGAGGGCAACAAACAGCGCGAGATGAGAGCGAGTTAAAAGAAGATGGAATGATCGCAGCCTCCGACTCGCATAATTACTATAATCGTTTTCACCAATAATTAGATTATTTTCAGTTCAACCCTTCGTTCTCCTCTCCTCCGCAAGATTCGACGGCTCCCTTCTTGCTCTTTCTTCGTCTCTTTTTATTTTTACCGTCGACCGCGGCAGTCATTATAGCCAGCCAAAGTTATCATTACCTCCGCGCACCGATTCCTTCAATTTTTTTATCCTTCCGAAGAGCTCCGTCAAAAGACTAACATCTAGTTGCTCGTCTCCTTCGTTTTCTTCTTCTCCGCTGCTGCGTCTCGTCTCTGATCGTTCACAGTCTCGACGTCACTTATATTCGCTATTCGATGATAAGTTCCGTTCGTGTTCTCTCAGCCCTCGTGCGAAAAATACGCGAACCTCTCTTTCGTTACACCCGCGTTTCTTAGCGCCCTGGGGTTCAACCCTCTCGACTATCCCGCGAGCGTTTATTACGGAAAGCAAATCTTCCCGTCGAGCGGCCTCAATTCTACTCGGGCAGCTCGACTCACGCGAACGAGAGGCGTTATTAGAAAGATACAAATGCTTTATTTTATCGTTGCTTCGCCGCGGCCAGTTGCACGCTGGAATGCCTCAACCCATTCGCCGTGGAATATTATTGCTCGCTTGTAAGGCTCACACAACTTTCTATCTTTTTCTCCTTTCTTCCTGCATTGCATCGGTATAGAAGAGGCTTCGCAAAGTGAGCTGACAGTGCAGGAGAACAATGAAGAAGAAGAGGCGAAAGAGGATGAGGAAAAACGATGGGAAGAAGAGGAATAACGTTGAGCACGGACTAGCGAGTGAGATGAACTCAAAGGGCTGACTCTTGACCATTCTCATCGCTCCGGGTACTCCGTTTTTACTTCGATCCTACTTCGTTCCAACTGCACACTTCGTAGTTTCTGACTGACACTTTCCAATTCATCTCATTTCACACGAAAAGTATAATACAATTGTAAAATCGGCGGTAGAATATATTTTGCCACATTGTAAAATTAAAAAAAAAAGGAATTCCTAACATATAGGACAACTGCAACTAATAGTTACTTGCGCTAAACCAACCACAACCATATTATATTTGTCGATTAAATATTTTATTTAAAGATGCTTTACTTTTACATTCTCAATGAAAAGTAACATTCGATCAGAATTTTAGTACTTCGCGATAAGAGAAAAATCTTTACGAAATCCACCATATTGTTGAGACTAGAAACATTGAATTTCAATAATAATTTTTAAAAATTCATAACAACTTAGTTTTTAGCAAAATTGTTTGATACATTTTCCAAAAACTTTATTTTTACTCTTACGAAATGAATTTATTAATTATTTTCGATTAAATATCATTTTTTAACGAATGATTTTTAGATATTTCTTTATCCCAATATCGATAAATAGATGAAAAGTCGTGAATTTCGAATATATTATCGTGAAAAGGGTTTTATATTACACATAAAAAATTTCAGGATCATTGAATATATAATTTCGAGAAGACTTCGGAAATTCTTCAAAACGGCAATTATCAAATTATTACAGAATTATTGAAAATATTCGAAAATAAATGACAAATTTCTTTTATAAGAGTTAACTAAAGTTTTTTCAATTCATTTATTGATAATTTTTTGTTCTTTGCGTCTCCAAAATGATTGATTTTTTAAAGATTTATCTCTTATCCTTATGATTCTAATTAAATCTTGCTTTCGGATGTTTATGTATACTTGAAACAACCTTAATAACACGAGGGATATACATTGTAAGTTCCATGTAATTTTAATATTCGGGTTATTCTTGATTGAAAATTCTCCACGAGTATGGCACAATTTTATAGAAATCTATAATTAAATGGAAAAATGATTGATTGAAGAAAAAAACATATATCTGGGCTCCCGAGAAAGTTGATAGCAAATTTGTGATCGACGGAAATACATGTTAAAATATACAAATATTTTATACGTCTAAAAGAGTTGCACGGTGATATATTGTTTTTTTTTTTTTGCAATGTTATAATTAGTACGTTTGAAAGAGTCCGCAGTGGAAGAATTATTGCAAAACTCGATATGCAATGCAACATCGATTGGTTAATTCCGATCAAAGTAATTCGCGGCAATAATCGATCGCGCATATCTACCTCGTTATTAATTACATCGTGCAAGCATCGTTATTATCGGCTTTGGTGTCGATACGTCATGTACGTATACACACGCAGACTATTGAATACGCATACAAGGCGTTTCGGTGTGGCCGAGATATCGAGAGAGGTAGATCGATTAACCACGGTATATCTTCGATTAAGACGCAATTACAATCGACCCATCGGGGAGAGAGTCGGCTCTCTCGAGACATCTGCTCGAAAGATCCGTTAACATCAAAGTCTTCGGGATCACTGGTCAGTTGATTAATTCTATAAAAATTCTCGGTTCATCTAGATTGAATTCTACAAAAAAAAAATAAAAAAATAACAAAATAAACGTTCAGCTACGAAAGAGAATTTATATACTGCACGATATACAATAAATATACAACGAGCGTGTGTCTTCGATCGTATACTCTTGGAAGATCGTGCAGCACGTCGAGTCGACGGAGACTTCGCTCACCTCCTCGAGGTCTTGAGATTCCTCTTCGATAATAATCGAGAGACAGAGAGAAACGGCTCATCGTTCTCGGGTGTCTTTCGACGCGGTCGCACCTGCACGATCCGCTGGTGTTCGCGTGAGAGCGGCGCGAGAAACACAGGAGATAGAAGTTCACGAGCGTGATTGCACGAATAGTGTCACGGTCTTTCGTTTCTTATACGAGTCGAACCTGGGACATACGGAGCTCATGGTATCCTAGCTCATTGGTCTCCCTATCTGTGCATTATAGATGCACATTCGCCTTTCAACCGTGTATACTCCGTATCTATCAACCGAACTATCCGTTCTCGATCCTTTATCGTATCTCTCTTCAAACTTAACAATAAACCATTTCGACCATCATAATAAATTCTCTACTTTCGCGAATAACGATTGATCGGATCACAGTCGCCACTATAGAGAGTACACGAATATCGTGTCCTGAGAGCTGGCTTGTTGATCACACGGTAGTTAGTAACTTGCTACAATGCCCCGAGAATGGGATCTCTCGGTCACGTCGGTTAATAGCGTCACAACCTGTACGTGACTGCCGTATGTGCCGAGCAATAGCGTTAGAAGCAGAGGAGAGCCAGAATCACCGATAGGAGAGGTGTAATGCCGCGTTTCCGGTTGGAGAACTAGAACAGTCCTATCCATCGCGAACATAGCAGCTTCTACGTCTGTTTCTACCACAGAAGCTGCTGATTCCGCACGTATAGCAAGCTGGGGCTCTCCGGCACGGTCCGCGCGCTATGGCTGTACATCGGTACATCGGAATACACTCAGGGCCTTAATACGTATTTAATTAAGTACGCCCGAGATACGAGGTACAGAGCTGCTGGGACAGCAAATGAGGAAGCCACGGAGGGAGATAGCGTGTATAGCGTTAGGGGGGGGGGGATAGTGCAAGTGCTCTCCGGTGGACTCAAGGAAAGCGAGAGGTTGAAGGATGATAGAGGAGGACGTCTGGTTGGGAATGGAGAGAAACGGTGAGGAAGAGAGATACGAGAAAGAAAGGATGGGACGATGGGAAAGGGGGTTTATAGTGGATATCAGTACGGGCCTCCATAACTCTTGCAACTCGCGCAACCCGCTCGCTCGCATCTTCCACCGACGAAGTAGCGACCGCAGAGCAACGAGCAAACCTCTCTGCCGGTGGACGCGAAGCCGAGCCGAGTCGGTCGTGGCTCTTATACGGTGAAGGGGGGGGGGGGCACGATGGAATTTCATCCTCGCTATACGACATAAATCTCCGGCGCATTAATGCCGTTACACGCTGGGCATAGGGAAAAGAGGCACTGAGGCTGCTGCCAGGATTTCGGTGTGGCGAGCACCTTGATATGCGCGGATATACCTTCCTCCTCTGGTTCCCTTTATTCGTCCGCTTGTATAGCTCGAATGCGAAGGTAAACATGAAAACCTTGTGTAACTACGTGGGTATACCTCTCGTAGATGAGGAGTGACATTTGTGTGTGCGGAAATAGTTGGGTGGTTGGACGTAGTGAAATGCAGAAGGATAACCGAATTTGGGGTGTGCTTACTGGCATTATATAGAAGGTAATGGGGGGTATTCAGGGTTTGAATTTAATGACTGAGATGAGTGGATGTGGTAGAATTATTGTTACATATTATGAGTTCGCTTTTATTTACAATCGTATTCATCCTAAATTCATGCTAACAAATATAATGGAAAATACTTTTGTTTGACATGGAAAAACCTTTATTTGTACAGTGACTTGACTTTTCTATTATGCCAAAACGAAGTACGATGTTAAACTTAACTCATACTGCGATGTATATAGCGTTCAGCATGAACTCGAAATTATATAAAAGTTTAATAACGATTGGCTTTTGCAATTTCCTATACCGATCGAGATATTTACGAAGAGACTCTGGCACTGCGTAGCCCTTCTCTAATTATATCGGGACAATACGATGGCCGTAGGGTATATCATCTGGGCGGGTAATAACGCAAGCATTAAAACCAAAGTGTAAAAGTGTTATTTGTGCGCGCGTTGGTGTTAAGAAAGGTCGAAGCGATTCGAGCGCATGTATTAGCGGAAGGGCGGAGAGAGGGAGAGGGAGAGAGAGAGAGAGAGAGAGAGAGAGGGAAATAGAGAATGAGGAATTTCGAGAAATCACGTCACTCAATTGCTTCGACTGGTGTAGAATGGGTCTCGGAGAAGGTACGAAGAAATACGCATTGGGGCCCATTGCGCAGTTTGCGTCTGTATGTATTGAGTGTTGCGGTCGGTTTAAAGTTCGTATGGTGTGTGGAGTAACAAGCTGCCACTGGACGATATTTATGGGGGCCGTCAGGGGTCGCGAGAGCTCTTTTTTCTTTCTCACTTTCTCCTGTCCTCGGACCACCTGTCTTCTCTCCCCCACCCTCTTGCTCTCTCGCCCCCTTTTGATGTCTCCAATGTCATTCTCTGTCCCCGGACAATCAACTCGCAAATTTAATCAAATTAAACTGTGGAAGGATAACACGTATTTTGCGGTGTACAAAGAAATATGACGATAACGCGTTTGGCATATAATCAGTTAAGGAATGTATCGATATTGCGATAGTCACCTCTTTGTTAGTCATACACGTTCTACAATGTTATATACATCGATCGAGACGAGAGACATGTGTAAATTGAACATTTTATTGTCTTGCATGAAGAATCTTTTCAATACATGGATATAACCTCGAGTCGACGAAGTGGCAATGTTTTCTCGAGAATAAAACAGACGAGTTGGTGGAGAAAGAAGAGAAGGAAAACGCCCACGCGTGAAAGAGACTCGGAAACTTCATCTTCGAAGCCTTCCTACTCTCGACTTGTGTTTATTTGTACACGCATGTAAATGATTCAGGAGTATACATAACTCGTAGAGACATACACATACATTATAGTCCGTCGGAGTCGGAGGAACGTTGCCGAGATGGGGTCCGATAAGTACAGGAGACACCGATGTATATAGAAACTGAACGAAGAACTCGAGTTGGAAGACGAAAAATTAAAAGCTTTAAATCCAGTTACGAATCAGGTAAACCGTAAATACCGATAAGTTATTACCAAATCGATAATCCGTATATAAATCATTCAAAAATAATTACGTAAAATAAAATAATTTTCGTTGATAATATTAATTGCATAAAAAATTATTTTTGTATATAAAAATGTGTTAAATTTTTATAATAAAAAAAATTTTCCGTATAGAATGGAGACACTGTGAGATTGAATATATAAAAAAATGAATACGAATGACCGAATAACTTGAATATATTATAGTACTATTAATATGTATGACAGCGTGTGACAAAAATTGTGATGATTCTTATTATTTGTTATACGACTACGAGGACTTGTGTCCCGTAAAAGTATAAAGAAATTATTCAAAAAGTTGCCAAAAAGCAAAGAGATACATGTGCACGAGATAAAGTTAAATAAAACGGTTAAACAATAATTATAAAAACAAAAACTATACAGAAATACAAAACTTTCCGAATCTATTGTCCTGTCGGTATTGCTCTTTTGTAAAAATATTTATGACACCGCCACTGAAAATTACCGAGAGACGAAGCACCGGTCGTAACGGTATGAGTTTAAAAACGTCGTATCCGTAACAATGATGGAACTCTCGGAAGTTGTTGTGCGACAAAACGAAACGCAAAGTAATTCAAGCGGAAGTTGGATGCCGTCGGCACGTAAAGTCCGGTTTTTTAATCGAAACTGGGGGTGAACACCAATAAATCTTCAGGCTCTTGCATCCGCAATGCTTTATTAAAGAGGCTGCCAATGGAAAATATTATTGCGAACGTCGGTATATATCGCGAGATGTACTCGAACGGAGGAAGCCTTAAGACGAAGCGAAGGCACGTATTTAAAAATATTGTTATTGTTATAATAATCCGCATACGCAACAGAACGATATTTAAGATGCGGGAAAACAAGCAAATTCACGAATAATTTAATATTTCAACGTAAATATTACGGTGAGCGCGTATGAAATTCATTTAAAAGATAAATTGTAAAAGGAACAACGCGCCTATGAGGTCTTAAACGGTCGTTGATTAGTATGATAAATACATAAATATATTTTTCTGTTGTTCTTTCAAAGTATTTACATTCAACGACGCAGCATTGTTCTTGAATGTTTAGAACGCCGACGTATTTGAAGTCGCTGCTACGAAACAGCCGCGTAGATTCAGGTTGAAAATAACCGTGACGACCCGGACAGCGGGAGAACGAGTAATCCACGTATAGTACGAAGCGGTGTAGCTTCAAGAGCAGAACGAGGAGGCAGGAAAAGGGGCGAGGAAGAAGTGCAGCAACATGCGCGACAGGAGAACAGAGGAACGGACGAGGCATCGACGCGAAATGCGTTAATTGAGTTGGCGGCGTTCCGCGAATTGGAATTTCGTCTTCGTGCTCTTATTCTCTTTTCGCGGCGATGAAGACCAAAGCGAGTGAGAGAAGAGAGTTTGGCAGAGTCTCGCGAACGCGCTCGTTTAGTTCTACTCTAACAATAAGTATTATTATGCATCACGCGGACGCATTTGCCAGGCGAGTAATCGCCCGAGACTTTACGAGCCGAAACGAATGTCTTTGGAAATGAAGTCTTCCTATGTATTCGAGTCTTATCTCATTTTCAACTTGATAAATTCGTAGAATATTTGATCGGCGCATGTATTTTACATCCAAGACATCGTTAATCGACTGGAACATAATTTTCATATTACCTCTCGAAATAAATTACGCGATTCACGTCAAAACGTTTAATCAAATAATACACGTAGGCCTTATAATCTCCTAAATCCTGAAATTTCAAAATCACTGGCATACCTGATACCTATTAGCGTGTATGTACATCGACGAGGATGAGAATGAGAAGGCCAAGCAATTATGAAATCCGCAGTGCGGAATCCGCTCGGTCGGTCTGTACACGATGCTACGGTGGTCAAAGAAATTTTCGTGTAAGCTAGCGGAAAGGCCTGCGGGATCATCTATCGGTCAAGGTAATTCCGGGGGCGCATTAGACTCATCCAGCACGTTGGTGAGCGCAGGGTGCTTTTACGGAAGTAGGAAATGGCGTCGGTGCCGAAGGAGACGAGAACCAGAGGGTGGGTTGGGTGGTCGGGTGACTCTAATTGGTCGAAATTAGCAAGTTTAGTCATTAGGAGAGTTTCCGGCGGTGCTGCTAGGTCCACTTGACTCCGCGTTGCTTCCTGTGGAAGGATGAGGACGCGTTGCGGTGTTCTCAACGAAAGACGGAAGGAGAACGAGAAAGCACGACGTTACGTAGAGTACGCTGTACATAGCAGAGCGGAACGTTCGTTCTCTGGTATACTCGTATATCATAGGTCATACTGCAATGAATTTCAGAACTTCACTTGTATCAAAGAACAAAAGTAGTATTCTTTTTTCATTGCTGTTCTTTTACCATTGAATATTATACTTGGTAACATTATTGAGTTCTCTGATTAGTTTGTAAATAAAAATGTACAAATCATAATTTACGGACCAATTGTATTTCCATTTTGTTAATAAAGATATTTCTCTTTGCGATTGATCCGACGTACGAAGAATGGTATTGATTGCAAAATTGTATTTATAATAAAAGAAATATTTCCATTAAGAAAACTTTTAGCGTACGCAAGTACATGACGACATTTCTGTTCCTTAACCTTGGTCGGAGTAGAAAGCGCTCAAGACGCATGGTAACTTCAAAACCGCAAATAACTGTTACTGCCGGAATCTTGCGGTTTCCACCTCGGTACAAGTTAGCGCCCTCCAGCGCGATATCAATGTCTCGTTACGATGACTATTATATAGCTATTGTATATATATATATATATATATATATATATATATATATATCTGCCTATCTAACCGGAATATTTAGAGCAGAATTGGCAACACGCGTTCGTTACCAAGGTCCCAAGGTGGTACGTGATCCTCATCAGGAACATATTACCGTCGATACAATGGTACTTGAATTTCAATGATAAATATACGAGTGAACCGATGCAAATAATTGATCTCTCGGAGTTCGTTACGCAAGGGAACGATGAATCGCGGCTCGGTACTCCGTGTGCCCACACAATTTTTTTTTTTCATCGCGCACGCATTAATTCCGTTAGAGATCGGCGCAGTGTACACACACCCTGCGAAATATTACAATGGGGGTTAGGGATACCGAGTGGCCCCCGTTATGAGAGAGAGAGAGAGAGAGAGAGAGAGAGATGGGGAAAAAGGATGACAGAGCATCGCTACGTGTGAGTATACGAGTCGCGTGTCTACCGATACGTTTTAAACCGCACACTCCTGCAATCTCTCACTCACACTTACGCTCACATGCCAAATATACCAACCCCCGTATGGCTTTCACCCACCAAAACGAAGGACTTTGCTAGCCCAATATTGCGCATATGAATCTGTGGATGTGTATATGCGTGTACGAACGAATACATTGCAGCGGGCAAAGGCATCAGCTGCCGTACGAGGACCCTTAATTATTCTATTAAACGGGTCGCGGACTTATTGTAATGCCCCTACGAGCGAGTGAGCAAGAACGTGTATTATACCAACCTATTCCCATACCAATGAAAATACATAGTACCACCACGCTTACAATCAACACACGGGGCCATACCGTGAATGGAACCATAAATTTATTATGTCGAAGAGATTGCCCGGCTATGCTGTACTACACCTACATACGCAACGATAGGCGGTAGGTGGTAGTAATACGGTGGATTGCATGTATATATAAATTGAAGAATGGGGGGAAGCAGTAAAGCCTGGTGACGCCAATACCATTTACGTTGTACAAGCGCCGACCGTTCTGGTTTTTCTGGGCTTTGAGCCACGAACCAAACCTAAAAAAAAAAAACGGTAAATACATATAGAAGAGAAAATCATGTTAATTGGCGAATCAATTTGTGAGAAATTTCGAATGACCGGTGTGTCCGTTATCATTCTTATCGTAAAATTTATAACCCGATATACTTGCACATTATTAAATTTCTTTGTTACTCTTCGTGAGACGGAAAATGATTTATTCCGAAGAACGAATGCCATTTACTAAATTTGATTTTTAATCTATCAATCGACTATGTCTTTATCGAAAATACTTATTTCATTGGTATTAAAGTTGCCAAGAAGATATTTATATAAGTTAAAATTAATCTATTGTCAACGTAATATGACATTTGAGATAGCATACTTTTGTAAACAAGAAAAAATTTGTATAACCGCGAAATAAAAAGGAAAAATATATTAAAAGCAATTGTACCTCGGTACCATGTGAAGTGATAGTACGCGCGGTCAATAATCGGGGCATCCAACTTATTCCGGTAAATATTACCGGCCACGGTGTTTCCCGTGGTTATCGACCCGGCCGCAACTCATTGCATGAGAGGGGAGGTACTAATTATTGTAATTTCTTCGTCACGCTGGAGTTACGAGCCAGTGATTACAGGCTCGAACCGAAGTGGAATTAAAAAGTTTGCCGATCGCTTGTGGTACGCGCTTGCTCGTGGAAGGTTCAGACTCGCGTTGGCATAGACCTTCAGCTTTGTTCGATGCTCTATATCTATCGGGCAAAAAGTGAAAAAGAAACATTCAAAAGAAAAAAGAAGAAATTGAAAAAGAAAAAAAAAAAAACAGTGTTGCAAGAAAAAATTGAAAACACGAGCGAGTTTAAGCGACGGAGAAGCCTCGCAACATCGTTTCAGCCGCAGGGTTGGTCACGGCAGTAGCGTTCTCCACAGTTCTCGAGAGCGTTTCCGCGCTTTTGCGGGGAGGTTTTACAGTGCCGTTTCGAAGGACGCGACACGCTAAATCGCCCAGCAATTTTCTTTTTTTGCGGGGTGACGAGCAAGGGGAAACGCACAAGACTGTATAGCAACAAACACGGTATACACTGCATAGCACGGCTTCGTTGTGCCGTCACCGTTAAGTTGCAGTCTTTCCGCGAGCACCGTGCTCAGCTCGGTTGCCTTCCGGCGCGTTTCAGCTCACTATGGCCGCGTGATTGCTCGTAAACGCCAAAAATATGCAGCGATTGGTCGACCCCCCTCGTGCCCCGCTTTATGGTGAGCTCGAGCCTCTCTCGCATATAACAGTGTTCGTATCTATATGTATATATTCCTGTATTTTCTGTGTAGCTCGCGGCCTCGGGTATTCCCATGGTATTTCCCAATGGGAAAAGAGAGCTGGGTACCGCAGCTGGTTTTATGGTTAATTTTAGCAATTTTGTAATTGCCGCACCCTTAACTGCCCCCGAGAGAGCCACAAAAATCTTTTCCATGAAGAAACCAAACGCTTCGGTTCCCGTATCTACAAATTACTGTGTCGAGACGAGCAACACATGGATACACTTTTATTGCCTATAGTTTGCTGCACTACGGTAGTAAGACCGAACTATAATTAGGATAATTTCACCTTTGCATTATTAACAGCGATAATTTTTACTACAGTGCTATGCGAATAGGTAAACCCGACACAATTGTTCCCTCTTACTATTTTGAAAAATTCTCTTCTCCTCACCGAGTTGCGACGTAAATATACAACTGTAAGTAGATTGGCATCGAAGTAGTGTAAATCTAACGACGAGGGTGTTGCAAATCTCCCACGAGTTATATCCCTCTGGATACACCCCATCTATACAGGTTTCATACGGCTGGGGCGCGCTATGCGCCCTCGCAATCTATCATCGAACCTCCTCTCGTCCTTATCATTGACATAGGCTCGGCCCACCGCTGCGCACCTCGTCTTTAGGTTCTTTAGGTTTGGATGTACTTGGAATAATCAGGGCCTAAGGGAGTCTTTGAGTTCATTAGTTTCCGAGGGACTCGAAATAATCAGGGCCCGAAGAGGGGTTGTGAATTTTTGTACAGGGTCGGAGTGGTGATGAGATAATTTTATTATATAGAGAGATACGTATACATATACATACACACACAAATATATATATATATAAATGTGTATGTATTATACAACTCCTCTCGGAATTGCACAGAGCGAGAAGCTTTTAAAAATATTACCGAATCGCGTCCACCCTGCGCCACCCCATCGCGAAGCTTCGAACTTCTTCCTGTACTCGTTCTCCTCCTCCTGTGCCCTCTTTCCCCAACCGCCAAGTCTCGCACGTCCAATTTCGCGAGCGACCGTAAAGTAATGATTCCAATTTCGCGAGATCGCTCGTACGCTCCCTCTCTCTCGCTTTCGACGAGGCCAGGATTCGGATTAAGCGACTAAGGAAATTCAATATCAGTAGCTGAGATGGGCACATAAAATTACTGACTGCCACTTTGCCTTAATTTGCGCAGTAAAGTGCCAACGTCCCTGCGCGCCCTTCCCCACTAACTCACCCCTACGTCATCCCCACAAGGTACTATATAGTCGAGAGGGGAGCTGGAGCAGAAAAGAAGAAAGAGTGTACGCTGTTCCGTAAGGATCGAGCATACGCCACATCCTGTACGATTTTCTGTAAAACTAAGAAATTATGATTCGGTTATTGGCTCTAGTTTTCTCTCTCTCTCTCTCTCTCTCTCTCTTCTCTGAACCTCTGAACTATTTCAGTGCGTAATTCGACGAAATTTGCTACAAAACCTTGAACGCGATTGTACCTTTTAGCTCACGACTGTGCACTCGAGACTGCAGGGCTCCGAAATTTCTACTCGAATGTTCCAGAAATGAAATACGATTGCAATATTCAATTCCATTTGACGGGAACGAGATACTAACGCGTTCAGGTGCGATTACTGGCATTCACACATATCATACAAAATGTCTTCTACGGCCAATACAAAATCTATAAATCTATCATTTCATTTATAGTAAAATCGACTAGAGATCTAATGTTCTTTTATATTATAATGAAAATAATATATTGGGAACCTCGTACGAAATAGTCGAAATTTGAGTTTATTACTTCGTTTAAAAACAGTCAACTAAGCGTATTTGCACATGTCGTAACTTTGACTAATCTAACTATATAAAATTTTCTTTAGGACAGAGAAAAGTCCACCAATTTCCGTAAAAGATACTCAAATTTTATTATTACCGATACAAAAAAATGAATAAAAAAATCTTTCACTATTAATTATTCGTAACGGTATTACAATCATGTGAAACAACTAAAGAAAGTAAAAATATTGAGGATATTTAAAAAATAATTTAAGATACTGACTCATTGGTTATTCATATAGTTTATTGCTTAATATAATCGCTAATAATTTAATTTGCAGAAACAAAGTCAACTTTAAAACAACTTGACACGAATAAGAACATTTGCATTATTTTTTTCCACAATTTGTTGAATTATCCGTAGAGACATAAGGTATATCTCGTTGAAATGGAATATGCAAATCTTTCCAGGAGGGGTAAAAGGAACGAGATTTGGTTTCACCGGACAAAATTTACAGCCGCGCCACTTCCAAGAGGTCCAACGCGAATACGACGATGACGACAACGACGACGACGATGACGGGCATAGCAGAGACACATAGCGTTTGCTGCATGGCGTAAAACGTATCCGCGTACGAAATTGAAGTTTGCCACGGTGCGGAGGGATAGTAGTCACACCAAACTGCCGTAATACGAAAACCATAGAATTCGCAATATCGCATCGCACTCACTCGTCGTTCGCGTATTCTCCTCGTCATCGTCAGTACGACCGCAACGAACGTCTTCGGGAGGCTTGTGCTTTCCGCGATGGGCGAATATAGGATATACGGCCGAGATTTCAAGGGCGAAATTGTGAGAGGGTGGCCAACGGTGTCGGTGCTATCAGAGCTCTCGACGTGTCACTACTATCAGTTTATCAGAGACTGAGGGAGACTGTAACAGCTGTTACCCCGTGATATGGTAATTTTAAAGGCAGAGCGAATTCGTGAGAGGGACGAGGGGTAAAGTGAAGGAAATTTGAAGGGATAAAAGCGTTGGAGGGTTAAACAGTAGGGAAAACAGATACAGCGGTGTTACTGCTATTTTGAAGGGAAAGAAAATAAAGATGGGTAAGCATAGGTGAGAGAATGACAGAGGGAAATTGTGGGAAGTAGAAAGATGGAGCGAGAGGGTACGGGAATAGTGCTTTGGGAAAAAGAGAGGGGACGGTGGTTCGATCGACGTCACTCGCGAATATCTGTCAAACACATATTTTTGTTAGATTTATTTCAGCCCCCAGAGACGAAGGATAAAGGTCCAATTTCATTTTCTCTCGCCACACCACCGTAAAATGCACGATTCTCTATCTATCCACTTCATCTCGCAGTTCTTTTGCTCTGCCTCGCTCTAACCGAACCCTATATAGTATAACACGATACCCCTCGTGCGATCGCGAGAAGAACAACCGCACGTTTCTCCTTGACTTAAGTAAAATACTCGTTCACCAACATTATATACATTATATCGTTTGATAGAGGAGCCCCGGTCTATTAATATTTAGAATATAGCGAAGAAGTCATTAGAATCTTGTGCCGCACTCACCCTTATATTCTTCATCATTAGCCATTGCGTTTAATACATATCCATAACTATTAACATCTTAATAAATATCGTAATGAATACCAAAAATACGGATGCAAGTATTATTTTTGAAAAACCATATGACAATGTAATTGTACTTGAAGTATTTAATTTATCGACAATACCTCTTGTCCCCTCGTTCACTTCTACGTTTCCTCACTCTGCAATCGTTTGAATGGGTAAGAAAAAATATATGCTGCGGATGCTTCGATCATAACGCGCAAGTTTTTAAAGAGAGAGAGACAGATAAAACGCGTGAGACCTCATCCGATTAATTTGCGATATACCAGCCCGCGGGTTAAACGTGCGGTTTCGAGCACTCCGCGCCCCACGAAGATACGAAGAGGAGTACAAGTACGAGAAGACGGTGTGGTACGCGAGATCTCAAGAGTCGACGAGGACGAAGGATGAAGGGAACCGAACTCCGAGAAGGGAGAAGACCGAGGAGTACCCGAGCTCTGGCTTCGGCGCTTCACGGTAATGAGAGTAGACGAGGCCCTTTTCACAAAGTGCAATCCACCGTGACGCGCTTCTTATTCCGTTGCTCCCGCGCCCGCGGGCACGACATTTGTTGGTTCTCAGCTTACGTTCGTTACGTACACCCTCTGCTGCGATACTGCATCAATGCTGCTGCTACTTCTGCTGCTACTGTTGTGCAATATACAACACTACTACTGCAGTGTATAGAAAGGAAGTACTTATGTTCACGTACGATTCCTCTCGACTCTACCCAATGCGCTATATCCTATAAAAGTATACATTGGGAAGCAATGGAACATAAACGCAAAGCTCTTTAGTTTGAATTCTAAGAATTTTCCAACACGACACAACACAACTACGAACGATATTATATAAAGTTTATATAAAATGAAAATTGAACTTTTGTATCGTCATTCGCAATAGCGATTATAAAAAAATGGTTTTCAAATTAACAAAATCACAATTTGCCACGTAAATTTTTCTTCTGATCACTGAAATATCGTTTATTTTATTAAAAATCGAATAACGAGGTGAAGAGGACACTCGAACAAATTATGTCTTTTATTTTATTTCACTTGAATGAAATATATTTGGATCGTGATACGATAGACATTTATTGAGCTAATATTCACAGCGTAGATTTATCCCTTATTGCCATCACCCTTTAGAGTTTTAACTTTAAAGGCTTTTTATCCTGAAAATAATTATTCAAAGGACTTGAATCTTCTACGTGTTTAGTCCTGTAGGTATAGAATTTGATATTTTCATTATCATAACATGAAATTTCCATATAAAGTGAGGAAAAAAAAACAAAGTCTCTTGCTATATCATTGGTTATCGTCAAAGGTTTAAGCAATTTCCGTATAAAATATGACAAAATACTGGCCACGTATACAAAGTATTGATAAATTGAATTCGTATATGCGTTAAATTGTCTCGAAAGTCCTCAATATATTCCACTATTGTACACGTTTTCTAATACAAAAATAAAGATATTTTTAATTAAAATAAAGTTCAATTATGAAAAAGGAATAAATTATTTTTCTCACAATGTTAACCTGACAATTTGATTTAAAAAGATGATCACAATAAAAACAATGAAAGATTTATAATATTTATAAAATAATAAGTAACAATAGTCACAATCGAATTGACAATATTATAGCATTTTAGTGAATGCAATAAAATGCCTTAATTCTACTTTTGCGTGTGCACCGTCATCTCCCCTTTGGTTTATTGACATATAGCGAATGGACAACGTTGCATGAACAGTACACGGGAGTCGACGAAACAGGAAATAATAGCGCATAAGTATAAACGCAGAGAAAAAAGCGAGAGAGAGAGAAAGAGACATGAGAACGCGGCGAAGGAACAGCTGCACAAGCGCGACCCCACACAGAATTGAACTGTTATTCGAGTGAGCTACCCCCATACACAATATTCTTCGGCTCAAATATAATGCAGGCATCACGTACACAGATATACGTGTATCCGCGTGTGGAAAAACTCGGCTGTCTTTTGCGCCACGCAATAGACGTCCGTCGGTTCGAGCATTGTCAATGACGCGTTAATTGTACGGATTTGTCATCGCGCGTGAAAAGCCAGCGATCATCGCGTCCCTCTTACTCTCACTCGAGCATTGTAAGGGTTTGACCCTCCGATATTCACCGTTTGTTCCTTAGGGGAAAGTCGGGAGAAAGAACGCATTGACATCGATTGGAACGAATCTACGAGACCGAATGATTTTTCTCATTCCCCAAAAGCGCATGATTACTGGAGTATTCATCGCGATTAAAATATCTGTGTATGTCAACAGTGTGTGACGATTCGTAAGAAAGAAAAAATTGTACGTGGGACCGCGAGAGCATCACCTATTGGACAAATTTATGTCAATTGTCAGCCTCAAAATAAAAAAATATATTTCCAGATAGAAATACTTTGAGATATTTAAGAAGCAGTTTTGTTAAATAACTCAAAAGAATTTTTTATAATATTTTACGACTATAAAATTTTATTTGTGGGATATAAAATAATATTTTTCAAATTTTATTTTATCTATTAGGCCTAAGCGATAAGTATTGTCATTTAAATCCATTTTTTTTTCGGTGTACAGTAAAACATTCATATTTTACACATTTACGATAATGCACTTCGTCACAAGATTTTTTTTACGGAATTTTCTGATGTCACGAATAATTTATTTTTTGTCAGTTTAATTTTATTCTTACATGCGTATGACTACAGGGAAAACTATGTAAAATTTTATTTTCGTTACAACTTGACTTGCTCACCTTCAGATAATATTACGTATCGTAGACAATAATAATCAATCGATAATATAGCTAATTACATGCCACGGTAATTATACGCAGTGAACGTTTTAATTATCGTGAGTTCCTGACACTTACAGTTAGCCATGGGTTAGTCGTGAAATTTCTCGAGTTTTCAAATGATGGCCTGGTGTCGTGAAAGGTTGGCCTTGAACTGGTCAATGCGAAGACGACGACGAGCGAGGATCGATGATGTCGCAGAGGGTTGGTTCTGGCCAAGTTGTGTTTCGTCGTTCCGCTTAATGTCGCATCCTCCGTGTGAGATTTACAAAGTATTCGACCGATCAAATGGAGAACACGTCGTATAGTATCCACTGATGCATTATCTTCTCGCGGATCATCAACGTACCAGGAAAGACAAGATTTTTTTCTTCTTCGCATTTAGAAGAACCTCTCTGGTCCTATCCTATTCAGTTTGTACAGTCTCTCACTCGTTAATCGTTGGCGCACTTCCTACTTCGCGTAACTCCATCTCGCATTATTTTCTTGCGTGACGATAAAACAATTTTAACGAGGCTACGGCAATGTTCTCCTTCTGTTATCTCCATTACTACTACTACTACTACTACTACTACTACTACTACTACTACTACTACTATTACTATTACTGCTACTACTACTACTACTGTAGCTGCTGCTGAAGCTCGTAGGAATAAGGTGAGAGAAACTAAACGTGAAAAAGTTGAGCGATCGGGGGGAGTAATAGTCGCGTCGATTCACATCTATTTTCCCGGTAGGTTAGGAATTCAAATAACGAGGCGAAACGGTATCCGACCTAGAAGAAACGAGTACAGAATGAACTCAGTGATCGTTGGTTGATCCAATGATTACGAACGCGTAGGTTATAGATCGAGTCTCCGTGACAATGAAGAACCGATGGCAATAGACAGCGGAGCTAACGAAACGTGCGCGAGAGATGATTACGAGAGTCACACGCGAGCGCACGAGCTCCGAGAGAATCTTGCGCAAGGCATCGTCCCCGTACCGACGATACGTGTAACGAGCTAATTAATTTAATTTATCACCGTTTGACGGGGATCCAATCGGAGATGCAAGCCGCGTTAATTGTGCGTCCATTAGCTGACGACACGATCGTTAAGCGTGCAGAAGGCATACGTATACCGGTAGCAGTAGCCGCAACGGCAACAACAGCAACAGCAACAGCAGCAACAGGAGGACGGTATTGATGCGGCGCAGCACACATCAACGATAACCCTCGTTGCACAGCACAGCGCTCGTTGCTTTGCGCTTGGGTTTGCTGTTGCACCGAACGACCGGTTGCTCTTTTTCTGTCTCTCTTTCCGCCGTGCCTCTTCGATTAACCGCAGGCTCGCAATCTATCCACCGACGGTAACACCACCAGCAGCATTTCAACTTCACTGTATACATATACCGCTGTCCTCGACGTTTTTCAATTTTCTCATCAAACGGCAATATAACTAGTTGGGTATAGATAACGAAGCTAGGCAAGTTACGCTCGCGCACACGCCGCACTCGTCGTGCGATAGATTGATAGATAATCGTTATTATCGTTCAATCATTTCCTCTATGGTCTCTGTTTTGCGTAGGCATCGTATGCCTATCGCATTCAACGACTCACGATAAAGTTTGATAAAAAAAATTCATAAAAATGTCCGTGACTCTCTTATATCGCACATATTAAAACATTTTTATATTTTTTATACTTGACACCGACACGCCACCGCGTCTCTTGATAATACATCTTAGGATATATATTACATCGAGAAAGTTACATCCAACTTTCACGTATTAATATTTTTTATAGGTTGTGAGTAAAGTGAAAAGTTGACCGAACAAATGAAATATCAAGTTTCTCGGAGCTATTTTCGAATACAATTGAACCAAGTGTCCTGTCTCGTACTTCGTACTAACGTCAAATCAGTGTCCACTTCGTTCTTGTCTTCCGAGAACTAATAGTACCTCGCGCGAATGGTTTACACCTAGTATACCGGTTTCTTTTTTCGGGTTCCTGACCGTAACAGCCTTACCTGTTTAATGGTACCGTTTAAAGGACATCTCTCGAAACTAGAGATTCTATTCACAGCTCGGAACGTGGCCAGTCACAATGGGATTATCCATTGTCTATAATAAGGTAATCTACCTGGAAGCGAAACAACAACCACTGTGTTCGGTTCTACGTTGCTACTTCAACCGCCCACTTGTTCCTCACCACGCTGGTCCATGTCCATTATTTTTACGACCTCTGTTAGCTTCGAAAACTACCCTCGAATCCTACGGCCTATTATTCTGTGTTGCGCGTTTTACCCTCTCCTTCTCTCTCTCTCTCTCCCTGCCGTTTGCTTCGTTTATTTCGGTTCGGCCCACAGACTTTCGGCACGTTCTTCCCCGTTCTTCCGGATTAGATTGCCGCGTTTCTGTTTTACCGTGCTCCTGCTGCTACTGCTGCTGGTGCACCGAGCGACGAGAAACTGACGAATATATAGCTTTTCGTACATATGTACCGTCTAACGAGAATATACTCACCGGCAGTACCAACCTATGTGCTACAGTTGGCTACCTAACTGAGGCCAAACTAGAGTGCTCGCTATCTTCCTCTCTCGTTCGTAGCTAGGTAGTACTTAAATTCAGAGTGAAAACCCACAATTTCGTGATTGCTTGTGAGACACTTTGTATAAATAGAGAGTAGGTCAGTGATAGGACAGTGGTGGTGGTAGTGGTAGTGGTAGTCCGGTGGACACTTCCCGTCTACTCATTACGGTAATGACACGTGTGCATCAATTCGCATTAATATTCTAATGGACGAGGGCGAATACAGAGATAGAGTGAGAGAAATGGAAGAACGTTGGTGAGAAACAGCGTAAAAGTAGCGCAATGCAATGGTTAAACTAGAGAGAGAGAGAGAGAGAGAGAGAGAGAGAGAGAGAGAGAGAGAGAGAGAGAGAGAGAATAAAGAGAGATCGTTGCAGAAACAGTGAGATGGGATGGCGGCAGAGGCAGAGCGAGAAACAGAGAAACTCTCGTATAACGCCAAACGCCCGCGCACAATGGCAATTAATTACTGCCAACTCGGGACGATGTATCCCCCCACGACTTTTGATTAAATGTGCTGTGCTCGAGACCTCTCTCCCAGGTTCTCTCTGCTACAGGACGTCTCGTTATTAGCTAATTGCGTGTGTACTGCTCGATATGGTCATTCTAATACGCAAATTGCGTATTTGTACCACAAACACTAATTCCTCGAAATACATAATATACACACACATATTCCCCTCGAAGTGGAATTCAATTAAAATTTTTTAATGGTTTTAAAGAAAATTTCAAACAAATGATCAGAGTTAGACAAAAATGTAATAAAACGTTACAAACTACCGAAAGTAATTGTAATAAATTGGAAATCCTCTAAAATTACTTGAAACAATTTGTAGTTTATTATTTTTACTTTCTCATCACATACGAAATATGTAAACAGAGCAAGTATTGTAATCGATAATAAATTCGACTGTCACATTGTAGTTTAAATGGATGTTCGAAATGTCTTAAAATACAAAAAAAAATTCAATTATCTGTCCGGCTCACTGTCTGTGTCGTCCGATAACAAAATAATTTTTTACAAGATTACGGACTTCAGCGAAATTCGTTGTGTGTCTTCTATCTATAAAATGTAACTTTGGTATTAAAACACTTTCCCGACGACAACTCAACACCAATTGAAATATGATACAAACGTCAGGAGATACGATAACACTATCCGCATTTTTTTTTCACTTGGTATTGTTGTATAATTCAAATTAAATTCATTACGCCAGACATGTTTCTGCTCAACTCGTCTATCATTACTCAAACCCGTTCCGTCTTAATCTTGTCTTGAGCCAGATCTGATTAATTTTTGTTCAGTTTTTGAAACGGAATTTGACGAGATGATGGATAAAGAGTGAGCTTGATAGAAATTAGGAAATGAAAAGAAAAACTCAATCGATTAGGCCACTGACTGTGCGGTCTTTGACCGTTTATAGAATATATATATATATACATTGTACATCGATATATCCCTCGCGAAGGGTATTATTTTACGGGCGAATCGTCAGGTGGTTGTCCCCGAAAACCCCGGGCTCCCCCGCTGCCTATTACACCGTTTCGAACCCGGAAAATTCGTCTAATGAGAGGAAAACGGCAGAGAGGCGGGAGGAGAGAATCGCGGCTCGCCGCGATAGAGCTCGATCCACGTATGTGGCTCGGCTTAACGAGCGTCGAGAGTACGAGGATTCCGCGAACAAGTTTGGAGCGATTCGGACCGCAACGTGAGAGCGACAAGGAAACCGAAGCGGTAGGAACAACGGGAATCCGCGCTGGTTGGAACGTTAACAAAGTTAACCCATCGCGGGCTAGCTGGTCGGCCAGTCAGTCGGGTATTCAGTCGTCCGTTCGGAATCTCGCGCGCAGTCTCTCACGCAAAGCGCACGTCATTCCGCGTAATGACCGATTACGCGCGGGCGGTTGGATGGACAGGCGGGAAATATAGCGCGGAGGGGCATGTCATCGTCAGCAGCTCGCGGGTGGCGAATAGACGGAGAAACGAGAGGTCACCGGTGACGCGGCACTGTGTTGTGCCTAACCGCGTTACCGGATCGTTATTAAATTATACGCGGAGGCCCATAAACGAATGATCATTACGCCCCGTTAACTAGTCAAGGGGCTTCTCGACCACATGGACAGCTGTCCGAGTACAATGCTATAATATAATACAGTGTCACGAATACGTTAAAATGATTCTGACTTTGAGTACGAGCGACTGAGATTACTTAGGCTAAGACGAATGACGGATGAAAAATAAAAGACTTGGAATGTATTCAAATGTAATAAAACTGCACCCTATAGCCTACGTCATCGTATGTTTAGTGGGAAAAAAAAACAAAAAACAACGAAATTTTTATTACGTTTTCACGTGAAAATTAAGTTTTTGAAAAAAAAAAAGTGATTTAACTACTAATCGTCATGTAAATTCTGATCGGACAGGATCTTTATAAGACGCGATAAATGTCGATTTTTGTCAATTTTTAATTGGACATATATTTA
This sequence comes from Cylloceria caligata, assembly GCA_963942595.1. Taxonomy (NCBI): domain Eukaryota; kingdom Metazoa; phylum Arthropoda; class Insecta; order Hymenoptera; family Ichneumonidae; genus Cylloceria; species Cylloceria caligata. Next base: position 46,955,298 of record OZ012708.1, read on the forward strand.
TTCTAGATTTATCGATATAAATTTTAATGTCATCATTTCAATAACATAAATTTCATTTTTCGACATAAACGTGATTTTAACTCGTAATCATCATATGTAAATTATGATCTGACTGAGGTCTTATAAAACGCAGTAAATGTCCGTTTTTATCAAATTTCAAGTGGACATATATAGATTTATTCTAGAATTACCTCTAGGTTTTTATGTAATCGTTTAAATTAAATAAATGTTATCTTGAACCAGCAACATGGTTTAACTTATAATCATCATGTCAATTCCAATTGGACAGGGTCTTAAAAAGTAATAAATGTCGAATCTCGTCAAAGTTCAAGTGGCTAATATTTTGTTACAGATTTACCGATAAAGGTATTTATGTAATCGCTCAAATCAAACAAATTACTGTGGAATTAATAAAATAGCATTAATTGACAAAGTTCATTTAAATGATGGGCACTTGTGCCTACGTCACAAATTATACAGTCACCCAACGCCATTTGCGATCGTGATAAGAAACATCACGTCAATTACAAGAAGCTAACGATTTGCATCATCGCGTCTCAGTACCTTTATACCTTCTTCTCGAAATAGAACTCAGTTGGATTTTGAGATCTTTCTTTTGAATACTCGACTATACATAGAACACCCTTCAAGATGAGTAGGAGCGATTTAAAGTAGGATTGAAGATCAACCAAGGACAACGGCGCGATGTGGGTGATCTCTATCTTCCTGTTCGATCCTTCTTTTCACCGCCATCATTTACTCGTATCCCTTCCTCTTGATGCTCTCGCCGTCCATCACCCTCGGTACACATTAAAAACCAACAAAACTCTACCGCTCACACCTCTCGCTCTCTCCACTCGTCACTCTCTCCCTCAATTTTGAGTACCTACCATCGCGCCTCGAACGCCTAAGTAAATATATATCTCACATTTGGTGGGTCACACACTTGTGTATACACGAGAACCAGCAACAAAAGCATCAGGTTTTCTCTACTGTGGCACCTGCTGATGCGGAGTGTTACGAACATTTTTGTAAAAACCAAAGCAGCGTCGCGTTATCAACCGTTACCCCTCGACTCATTTTTTTGATCTCATAGCTTTCTGGTTAACGCTCTTCTCCTATAGACAACGTTATATCGCAATTATCATTGATCCACGCCTTAAAATATTTGCCAATTGTTTTGCAATCGTTCCCTTGATAAATCTGACATTTTTAGGTTCGATAATTCCTTGGCAAACACTTCGAATCTCGGTTCCTCAGTCAAATCTGGTACCAAATCGTCCCAAATGAGAGGGAGAGAGAGGGAGAGAGGGAGAGAGAGAGAGAGAGAGAGAGAGAGAGAGAGAGAGAGAGAGCAGAAGTGGATGAACTTCTTGAGAAAGCACATAACGCCAGGAATCAATTACAGGCATGAAACTTTCACCGCGTGGGCGAGCCACATCTGGTCTGTTGGGTTCGTCTCGCTCGCTTTACCGTCCGCATCGCCCATGCTTACACGCGAGTTCTGACCAAGTACGAAAGAGACCACCCGACTATTCTACCTTGTATGTATCGTATGCTCGCATCCATGAGATTAGAGTGGCTGCTCGAAGCGCGAGGTGTAAGCTTTATTTTCGTTTTTCTTTCGTACGCGACTCTCGAGACGACGAGAAATTAACGACAGAACCGTACGTAGCGGGAGGAACTCCGTCGGAGAACCGTTATCAAGACCTCGATGGGATTCCGTGTAATGGACGAGACGTCATCGATAATCGTACACGAATTGGACAACCCGTGGGAGACTCTCGTGCATGAAAGTTCTTTCATGTTCTTTAAAAAATTCATTTGGCCGAGAAGAAATTTCAAAAGGCTCTCTGTATATTTTGGCAGTCTCGATGACGTCGTTTGTCAGCATTAGGGAGAACCGGAGTAAGCAGGACGAAGAAATTGAGAGGGTGAGAGTGGTGGCAGCGTTGTGAGGGCGGCCAAACGGAATAAGCCAATTTTCCAAGCAATTTCTTATCGGCTGTGAACGATCGTACACTCCGAACTTCCGACTGTGAGCGTGTGTGTGTGTGTCCTAGAGACGGAGCGGTAGCTGGTGCCAGCCGAGACTTCTCTCCGCGGGGAAAACGTTCTCGCGGATCCCGCTCGACCAGTGCCGCGAATATAGGTATTACACATAATACACGAAGGTACATAATGCTATACGCTCTACCATACATACACTACGCGTGGGTGGCTAAGTAGGTTGCTGGGTTGCCACCTACTCTCTGACACTGGTGTCCGTATACACGATAGGTCTCCCAGCATTAAACCGACTATGAAACGTTTTCAATTACGCAATAAAAAGAGGGTAGAGCATCGAGAATAGAAACTAGTTACTATGATACGTGAAAGAATGTAATAATTCATGGAAACAATGAATATTTATCGTGATTATGATAAAATATGCTACATTGTAATACCCGCGAGTATTAAATTTGTAGCGTTACATCCTGCGCGAATAAGGCTCTGTTAAGTGTCTCACGTGGACTTACAGGGCCTGTGCAGTGCCTGTTTCACGCAGGATGTAACGCTACAAATTTTCTACTTGGGCAATGAAAAATTGTATTATTTATAATTGATAAATCCCGTAATCAATGGTTAATTATGATAGAAATTCTAGGAATCCATCAATTATTACTCTGCCCCTATTGGATGCGCGCTAAATCCTGGAAAGGGTTCGTTTATTTCGTAGTGCACTGTGATGTAGCATAGCACTTATACTATATTGTATATAAGCTACGAATTTTGAAAGACCCGAGGGGCTAGAGAACGGCAAACCAGGTGGCTCGTAAAATAATCGTCGAAGCCACCCTCCGTACCTCACCGAACACCTGCACCAGCGCTCCGAACTCTCCGAGACCGCACAGATCCAAGAATATACCCGAACCAACTGCGTATTTCCATTCCTATTTAGTTGTGAACAACAAAAGAGACCATCGGGTCTATATTCTCAGCCATTTTCTCCGCAATAAATCAAATATTATAGCTTAAACGTTAAATACAAAAAGTGTTTAGCAATACTCCTAGTCAATGAGCAACTATAAATATCGTTGTAAATACTTTTAATATAAAACACCTAAAGGAATTATGTTTCAATCGACCGTTTATGCTATCACAGTAATTATCACTGTTAGCCGATTAGGGTTTCATGAATAAATATAAGCATTCATCGATTACAATTAATATTTTTATAAGAACCACACAGTAAAAATGTTCTTTATGAAAATTAATATACTTTTACATGAAACACGGATGCATAAATCGTTCTATCAAATTTAAGGCGAGGCGAAACCTACTCAGTCGATAACAAAAAACTGTAACAAAAGAGTTAGTTCTCGTCTGGTCAGCTATAAACATGTAGCTACGAGAAATTCACAGTTAGATTTAATTCTAATCGAAGAGATTTCACTTAATGTTTTATTACAATGTTATAATTAATATTTAAGTTTATTGGTTTGTTAAGATGAGTCATTTGACACTTGCCTACCAACGTGGTGAAAAATTTCACTTCTTAACTGATTTAACAAATACCACTCATTTACAAAAATGACAAGTGATGATTTGTCATAATTATGGGTTTTTAAATAAAATGTTTAATCATTTAAAATGAATATTAAGTGACTCAGAGGACTAATTCGGAAAAATTAAACTACATACACAGTTTCAATTAAAAATAAAATTTTCTGAAGATGGTCTGCAATTAGGACGGAAACGTAAATACGAGTTTTATTGCTCCTAATGGTCATGGAGATAGCCGACGCATAGCCGCATACTTAAAAACTACGAAAAAACTGTAACCCATGAATTTCATATGTACCGTTGACATTTCGGGGAATAAAAACGAATTTTAGACAACATGCCTGTTGTGTTGTGTTGTGTATCGTGTAAAAGTTTGCTTTTTTCTTAAATATCCAATAGTCTCTGAACGTCATGACTTGCAAAATTAGCAGCTATCTCTCTCGCACTCATATGCCACGTGGTACATGTTACACCTCAGCTTAATTAGAGGCGAAACCTACTCAATAGGTAACTAAAACTGCAAACGATAACATTTCACTATACTGGTGTGTGAGAGAGACAGCTATATGAATTACTACCAGCTCCTCTCGCGGAATACAGGTGAAGCGAAACTATACTAGTTCTATCTCTTTCGCACTCATGGATATTTCGCCTCCCTTTACATACAGCTGAGTCATCGACGATGCGGATTTATTTTTCCAGATTATCAAAGATAGTTCCCGCGCACATTTTGGATACTTTTTCGTTTCTAAATCGCAATCCGAATGGGTGTACCGCATTTTTTTTTTTTGTATTGGCTTCCGAATGACAAACGGCATTTATTTTAATTTTGTTAAATAAAACGAAAAAGAAAATTCTCAATATTTCTTAGCTTTCTTTTTATAGCTTCTAATGTAGAATAACCCCTTAATATACAAATAGTAAAAAATTTATCGATATATTGAATACATGTTTAGGACATTTAATATTACTTGGGACTTATATAATAAATTTAATAAAACGGTTTATGCGCCAGTCTCCTATTTTTGAATATTTTTTATCTAAAAATTTTAACATTCCATGAATACTTATCAAAATAATAATAATAAATATATTTCAAATATGAGCAAAAAATAAATGATAAATTTCTTTCTAAGATTGACTTAAACTAAATTACTCCCTTAAGCGATATTCAACATTATTCGATTAGATAGACTTATGTGCGTAAATATACGAAAGTATTTCTACTTTAAATTAAAAATGATGATGAATCGTCGATTCTGCTAAGAATCTTGTAGATCTTCGAGGGCGAGAACAGGAAATTCATGTTTTCTCGGCCTAAGGAGTTGAAGAACGTAGAACGAGACCGAGGATCGGATTACGTGAAATTAAAGATACGTAGGAAGGAATATATATATACCTATGCATATAATACACACAAACACACGTGCGAACACATGCGCACGTGTCTGTGTGTGTGTGTATTTCTGTATATAGAATAGTATATACGACTGCGAGCGTAAGAGAGAAATGGGACTTCCACTCGGTTGCATCTCAATGGCTCGTTGACGGGTCGGAGGGCCTCAAGGCCCCCGGTGTCTCGTCCTCAGCAGCTCTCTGGGCCACGATGGAAAACCAACAAAGCTCTCCTTCCTCAACAATAGGGACCCACAACCTCGTATACGTGGTCCCATCCCACTCCGGTAGTTTAGCAGAGAGCGGTATAACCTAGTGCGGTACAGCACACGCGGTAGCAACCATGGCAGAATACACCAGACGTACGAGTCCCTGTTACGAGAATAATATATCTGCTCTCTGGTTCCTGTGTGGCTTTATTTTCAATTTTCAATGTGCATCCACAGGTATACGATGTTTGCTCGAGGGTACTCTTAGCAATAGCACACACACTGCCACTTAACTATGGTACTTTACTCTGAATAAAGGAAATTTATTAAAGAAAATTCATCGAAACGGACGTGTGCACTTGAAATTCTTTGCGATGATCGTTGGAGCATCGAGCGTTCGTTGTGTGTACTTTAGTAATCGAAATTAAAAGCGTAAAAAAAAAGAGAGTAGACAATTCAAGGCGGCACGATAGCTAACTGCCGAGGACTAACTGTCGAGGACTTAAAAACGCTCGTCGATGACTGGGCGATATACGAAAAGAGACTTATATCTCACGAATTATTATGTACACTCGGAGCGAAGCGGATAGAGTAAAGGACAGAGGCAAAGATAAAAAAACTGATAAAGAAATATCCTGACGAGTTGGATGGAAACAGTTGTTATTTGAAAGACGAATACGGTGAATGAAAGAGGAAAGAGAATCGGACGTTGTAATGATGATGATGGGAAGGATCGGTGTCCTTAATTCGTGGTTCGTGGAGGGACTTCCCCGTCGCCGCGGGGAACAGGTGCAACACCGATTAACTCGAGTCAACGTCACGCTAAACTGAAACCTTTTTCGTGGCTGTCTTTTCCTCCTTCCATCTCTTTTGCTCTTTTCATTTCTTTCACCATGTTAAGAACATTCGGTTGTATATAAGACGACAGACGCTCATCGCCGTTGCTGCTCGTTTTTCTCTCTATAATTATTTATTCTCCGTTCGTTTCCTTCCTTTTATATTTATGATTTTCAACGAGCGAGACTCACGAGAGCTGTCAGAGTTTTTCATTCTATATCCTCAAACTCATGTCACTCCGAAGGCTCTCATCGGGTCTTGGTTGAAAATTATAGCATCCGTTTCATATAATGATTCGGGAAGAAGTGTGCTTTCGTGTTTTGAGAGACGAGTGATTATTTTAGGTCCAATGTACTTGACGGTATTGTGCGCTGAGAAAGCGAGGATAAAAGACGATCGGAAAACTGTCGGAAGAAACGTGACTCGGCGACCTGAGGTCTGAGGTAAATAAATGTCTAACCGTCGCAACTTCACCATCGTGACACCGCGTCAAACGCTAAACGTTGTGACGCAAATGGCATCGTTACTTGACCCATAATGCACAACCGGGCTTTCACCGAAGAAGGGACAAACAGATATCTACGGTAATTGAATTCGGCCCTATTGAAATAACCACGAATACAGTCGAGTTCAAGTGGAAACACTTCTCCGTATCTCAATAATACGCTCGACGCAGTAAATCGGAGGAAAAACGGTAATAATACAATAAATCTGCTGGGATAAAAAATTACCCATATAATAGGAAACGGGGTCGGGATGTTATTTTATTTTTTACTTTTATACATTTATGCCGGAGAAACGCCTTCATCCCGTCGTTTATGCACCGTGGGCAAAAAGGAAGAGAGCGTTTCTCAAGGCGGAGTAGGTGCCTTGCAGAGAGGGAACGCGGGCGCGCGAGCGAATGTGCCAGGTAGTAGTGAAAGCCGAGGAGCACCGAGAAAAAAAGAAAAAATAGAGAAAAAAAGAGAATGAGAAGAAGAGGAAAAAAAGCATTGGAAAGCAAGTAGAAAACGAGAGTGCTGCCGGTCCGAAGGGTGGAAGGGGCTCGCTGAAGCGACGAGGGTGTAAGGAGATATACGTAGGGGGTTAAGACGTCGCTCTGCCAACAGGTGGCGGCACCACCCTCCTCAACCACCCCTTCTACTACTAGTGCTGCTGCTACTGCTTCTGCTGCTACTGTTATACTACTGCTGCTACTGCTCCTACTACTACTACTACTACTACTACTACTACTACTACTACTACTAATACTACTCATACTACTGCTACTAAACCTACTACTACTACTGCTACTACTATTACTACTACTATCATAGCTACAGATACGACTATAGCCCGTCCACCCGGTCTTTCGCTTGTTCGCTGCAGAGTTCCAAGCCCTCGACGCGCGTGGCTCGATCTCTCATCCCCTTTCAACCCTCGGTGGTAGCAGCCAGCGATAACCCGCGGCGACACCCGATAAAACGGAGTGTCTCTCGCTCTCGCTCTCTCACTCTCCGCCCTGAATCGAGGTACGAGACACGTTGGCTACGCCAAGACTAGGGAGCAAAACGATTGCTGGGATGAGACTCAAAGAAGTGGGTCGGGGGGATGAAAAGAGAAACAACGGTGGGATTATTATCACGGTAGAATACACCTCGACTCACCTTCCGAGGATTGAGACGATCGTTTCTACAACCTCCCCTGCCAACCACCAGCCAACCTAGTCTCTATATTTCTTTCTCGACTCTATTCTCTACCTTCGGGAGCGCTTCAATCGATATTCAACTATAGGTGTGATACAAGAAACATTAATCTATGCAGATCATTTTGTAATTTTGAAGCAATTAATTATTTTGGATTTTATGTAAACGTATATTTTTTTGTAAGGTAAAACCGATCCTGATTTTATATTTTAATCGACGTAAAACACTAATAATGGTGAATTAACGGTTAATTGCTTCCTTTCAGGGATGATAGTCGATATTAAAGGACTCGTTTAATATACCAACAATGGGAATTTCAATATTTTTCAAGTTCTCAGCCTTTGAATTAATTCTATCATATGTAATAAATTATTCGCTTCGTAAAATGTGTTTTTACGAGGTACACCGGGTGGAACAGCTTTTCATTGTAGAAACCATGATGAGGACATGCTCGAGGTAGAACACTAATGACGACAATTTCAGGGTGGCACGATAAAAGCCCCCGTAGGCCTGCGGTGACCGCAACGGGCCGACGACAAAAGAAAGCAACGCTCGCACTCTGAGGCTACGAGGCACTCGGAACAGGGCAGCTCTTTACCTGAGCGGCAGGGATCAGGCACGTTCGAGAACAGAGAGAGAGAGAGAGAGAGATAGCGAGAGAGAGAGAGAGAGAGAGAGAGAGAGAGAGAGAGAGAGAGAGAGACCGAGAGATACAGAGAGACGAAAGGAGAAGCGATGAGAGAAAGAACGAAAGATAAGAAGAAGAAAGACAGGCAAAGGAGAAATAGAGTTCGCTGAGGGGGTGGTCCTGTTAATAAGCATAATTAGATAGAAATTGAATGTCTCTCAAATACCGATTATTATAGAGGGCCCCTTTCCCCCGCGCTCTTTTCTTTTGATAATTTTGCGGCTATAGCCCTTCTATATAGCGCAGCATTGCATTGGATTCACAAGAAGAAAGGCCTCGTACACAGATCCCACAGGACTGCACATCCTTCTTTGAAATAACGATCTCTCGTGCGGTTGTATCGTTATTATTCGAGAATAACTGCGACTCCGATTCGAAGACGACAACCACGACGAAAAGTGAGATCCTCTTCAAATCAATTCTCGCGCGAATCTTTTTTTTCTTCCTCCCCATTATTTCTACAGACAGTTCGCGTATAGAAGGAACTTTTGTGTAATGTACCAATATTTTAAACACAAAAAAAAAATTAATTGTGATTTTATTTTGGAACATTTATAACCATTGAGTGAGGAGAAGAGGGGGGGGGGGGTGTCCACCAATTTCACAAAAAAAATAAGAGTAATACTTGTTTTATTGGTAAAAAAAAATAGTATAAATATCCCATACGATTGATTGTTTGTAATGGTGTTCTGATCATAAGAATAAATCTGTAAATAAAAATATAAATAATTTTATCAGACGTTCCATTCATTTTAACATTATTGTCCATTTAAAAAATTGAATTTTGACTTTTTTTAAATCTATGAACCCGGGGATTCTTTAACATGATCAGAACACCGTTACGAACAATCAATCGTATGAGATTTTTTATACCATTTTGTTCACCTGTTTAAAAAAAAAACAACTTTTTTAATATTAAATTGGAGAACCCTCCGCCCCCCCCCCCCGCTCGACCCTCAATTTCTCTGTTTGAAATCAACCCTACCGTAACTTAATATTTAAAAACTTCTTTACCACATTACACCATTTTGCAACATTGACAGATTATAAACCGACCATGAGGCAACTCTTCGTTTGTTTGACGTCAGCAGCAACGTACAGTCGTCTCCCGGTAAAAATGTAATCTGGTAATGTTCTATTATGCCAGAGTTGTAATGCGGTTAATATATTTTCCGGATTTAATCGCGGTACGGTTGTTGCAGAGAAATGAATGGTAGAGTGAAAAAAATGTCACGCTATTTTGGACACAAATAAAAAACATACGAATAAGACAAAAAAAGATTTAATTCATCTGAATAAATTTTCGATTAATGAACTCAAATTTAATTGGGTGAATGACATTATTATTGAATTAATAAAATATTTATTGGTATCAATACTCGATTTAATCTTTTATCGTCATCGAGTACTATTTCTTTCAGTTGATTTAACTATTATCTAGAAAAAAAGAAAAAAAAAGAAAATCTTTCTTCAGTACGTTTAAGGTGTTTCTCCAGTATTTTCCCTTAGTCACCCATATCCTACATAAATTCCTATTATGCGAAGACACGCGACCTTGCGATAACCCGAGAGACGATGCCATAGCCCTGCACGGTAAGGACTGCTGGAATCGAAACTGGCCGTCTGGTGTGAGACCATCAACAGCACTAGCACGAGCACCAGCACCGGCACCAACACCAGCACCAGCACCAGAAGCAGCAGCAGGGTTCGCGGTGTCGGCTCGTGTTTCAGCGCGTGTTCCTGACCTCGGATAGGAACGCCACGTGACCCCAAGCTCGCGACCCTTGCAACTCGCGAGTGTCACGACCTTCGACCCACGGAAGTCGAAGGATTTCGCATCGTTCTTCGAACCTATAACTCTTAAAGAAGCTAAACTCAATGACCAATGCCAAACGTAACCGGTACTTTACGTTAGAATTCTAGCGTTTTCGAATTATCGAGGTTGTGTGCCATTTTATCAACCAACCCTCTCAGTCGTTTTCTCTTCATTTCTTCGCGTGTCACTTCATTTCTTCCTCTCGTCCTTCCTCTCCATTCCACGCGTACTTTTCTCGGAAAATTTGCAACAACCACACGACCATCACCACAGCTATCGGAATATAGCTACTTTGAAATGGCACCCGTCCCTTTTTGGAACGAGAAATGCGCTGGTCCGTATAGCCGAGTACTCAGACTGCTGCTAGTCTCGCCTTGCGCACGGCTTCGCTAGCGGGAAGCAGCAGGATGGACGAATCCAAATTGAAATGTAATGTACACCAGACTCACTCCATTCTCAATCTCGGTGTTCCGTTCTTTCATGCCTTCCCTCTGCCGCACACTTTACCCCGCGCTTCGTCTATTTTGTGCTCTCTTGCGCTCTGTTGTTCACCCCTTTCCCTTTTCCAGAGCTTTTGTCTATCCCTTCCCTCCGACTCTGTCGCTCGGATGGCGTTGAAGCAGAGATGCCTCCATACTCTCGCGGTATTAGGGTTGGAAAGACTGTGAGCGAGGAAGAGACGAGGGTTGCAGGGATGTGAGAGAGTTTTCAGAGTCTATATATGTGTATACCATCCTCGCTAGAGAAAAGGGGACGGGACATATAGGGGTGGTGGTAAGTGTAGGTGATTTACTGCTCCGGGCTTAATGGAGGCTGTTTACTGCTAATTAAAACCAAACCCATTTAATGCTATATCCTGCTTGGAAACCGATCCTAGCATCTGTGTATAGACAGTGTATACTGGTTCCACTACCACACAACTGTCCGTGTATTTCTATTTCTTCACAGACACGGGACTCTATATACCCTGCTGCTATAATAATCGCGCTGTTGAAAATGATAATTTCATATGCTTCTAGCATATTATCTGTTCCAAGCTCGTTAGAAATTCTTGGGATTTGTCGGTGTACGTGAGTGTGCGGTAGCAAAGATACCAAAGCAGAGTTGTAGATGATTAGGACAGTATCTAATCTTTAAGACGCCAAAATATATCATGTTTATCGACCTGGTGCCTTTTTTTGCTCTGACGAACTATCGTCATAAGGAGGTCGATTCGTTATTCTCATAGGACACGAAGAAACGTTCGTTTACACTCCAAAAATTCTTTAAATGGCCGACTAAATAAAACTGAGAATCCCATGAAACTGGATACCACGAAGGGATAATTTGATATCCGCACGAGTCATAGTTTTCGTTCATAAAGCGAAAACCAATCAGCTTTAGTGGCGCCTTTGAGCTGTCTAGTATCGCCAGATACTATAGAGAATAAAATTCCAGAGAGAGAATTAAATCTATTTCAATTATTTAACTCGTCGATTGGCTAATCACATTTGACGATAAAATGTATAAGATGCAAGATATTAAAATTAATTTATCATATCATTGAGTAACGCGTTATGTTTATTTTTTCTTTACTCTTTCAATTATAATCGTTTATGAAAATAAATATAATTTGTTTAAAAAATTACCCTTATTAAGACACAAAAAATTTAATAATATTGAAAATAAGACATTTTTTTCTGTCGACGCGAAAGCCACTTTTTTTCGTTTCAGGAATTATTAAGAAGAGAGCGTCAGTGCGAAAGATACGGAGATGTAAAGTTCTCACATCTGCAGCTCGTTAATAGTTTCTTTCTAACATTGTTGCGAGTCCGTTCTTTCATTTCCGTTTCATTTAACATATTTAACATCAATTAATGTCTTTGCTGACTGATAACAATTAATTTTCATGAAAAATCGTGTACTCCGTAGTAAACAAGTGACAGAATCGTTCATGCTTGCACGTAGGCACACAGAGAGCGTGATCGCGCGTTTATGAGGAAGGAGGAAGCTCTCGAGTCGCGAGTTACGAGCAATCTACGAGCGGTGTGACTTGCTTCTTAATCGTCGAGGCCGCACGCGCTTGCAGCGGTGTCAATGTCATTGCCCGATAACGCACAACACCGATGGTCGAATTGGTGATAAAAAAAAAAAATTACAAGGATATAAATTCACGTTTGGTTCGTGTGTGTAAAAGAGGATTCACAAAAGCTACTTTTACGAGTACGAAAATAACTCGTTCCTATCATGGTTGCACAATCTGGCGTCGTGTACTAAATTCTGTACATCGTCTGCACGTAAAAAGGTAAAATGCACATCGAGTTCCGGGTGAAGCATATTCGTAAATGAAAATAAAGTGTAAATAACGGCAAAAAGTTCTCAATACTCAAAGAAATCGCGGTAGTTCCATCTGGCAATTATTAACGTGACGTGCTACATAATTCTGTCGGTTTCTCCCGATATCTCACTTGCATTCGTAAGAGCTCAGTCTTTATAGCACATTACCTTAAGTGATAATTATTAATTGTTAGCCAATGCGACTATTTTTATAATAAAATCAATTAATAAAGTTGCCAATTACAGTTTTTTCTCTCTGTGTAAACGTTTTTTTTTATGTATCCACCGAATATATCGTGAAATGATATATTTCAGAGGAATACATATATATATATATATTAATAATAAATATATTAAGGGGCAAAAAGTACTGTATCCCGTATATATTAGATATATACTGTATTAGTAATATACCGTATTAGATATAATCATTATTTTTCGTACAGAACAATGACCATCGTCAACGACTCAGAGTCACTGCATCACGTACAAACGCGTATTACGCGTATTGCGCGTTGCTCAATAAAGATACGGAAGGCAACGAATCACAAAAGTGATTTCTACGAGTTCGAGAACGTCTTGTTCATATCATAGTTGAACAAACTGTATACGAATTAAATGCCGCTGCTCATGGTTTGCATGTAATAAAATGTTGCGAAGTAGACTATCCGGTAGAGAAATTTCGTATAAAATTCTAAAGAATTCTGGAGAAACTATTCGTGAAGTTATGCTGCTGTATCGAATACGCATCAGAGACTGAGTGGTATAAAGATTGATACACAAGTATGAAGGGTCGTAATGCATTCGTATGGTTGTAGCTACGTACCATGTCCAACTCGAAGTAGCGCTGGGAAATGGAGCTTTTATACAGAAGTACTCCATATCACTTTATTTAAGATTTGCCCTCTCGCTCGCCCCTTTCAACCCCCAACAAGACTCGTCCATTTCGCTGCTACCGCCGCCAGTAGTGCTCTACCCTTTCGCGTCGGAAGCTCACTCCTTTACTCTCGCAGTGCGCGAGCCGGCTTTCGCGCTGTCTTTTTCTCTCTCTCGCTCTCTCTCGCTCCCTCCTCCTTTCTCTCTTTCTCTCTCTCCTTTCGTCTACTACGTGTCTTACTTTCCACCCACTGAAAGCTCGGGCACTCGACGTCGGCTGCATCAAGTCGATTTGACTTCTCGCTCTCGAGCAATATCTACGCGCTTCTTCTCCCTCACTTTCCCACATTTGACTGGCGACCGTCTTGCTCTACGATTAAATTCGTTAAATATTTTATTGCGTCTTTAATAAAGCAGTTTAAAATAAATATAGAAAAATATTAGTTCACGGTGGCTACAACTTGGTAGAATGTATTCATTTTTTTCTGCTGATTTGGTGAAAAATCTTGACACGCTTTCTTGATTAATCGTGCTGCGAGTAATGAACTTGTTATTTCGGTAATTGGATCACTTTACACGATTGGGGGATTCGTGCGAGAGTGAGACGGAATCGCGAGGGAAGTCTCGAAACGGCAACAACGAGGAAACGAAATTTCTTAAAGGGGAAGAGCCACTGACTGCGAACGAGAGAGCACGAGAGCTGGCCGAACGAGAGACACGATGCTCGAGACTCGGAGGGTCTCGACTGTAGTGGAATGGCCGCGACAAAGGAGAGTGAGATCGAGTCGAGTCGCCAGGGGACGACGATACGACGGCGGGCTGTTTCTCGTCCTCCTCTTCTCTTTGCGTGTATAAACGTGAACGAGACTCTTCAGCACCAACACCCAGCGGCAGTGCGCAGCACGTTTTATCGACCCTGACCTCGAGCGAGAAAATTCAACGGGATTAAACGCTGTGCACTCGCGCGGCTCTTTCCCTTCTACCTCTTCTTATTCTTATCCTTGTTTCTGACACTAAACGATCTCATTCACTATTACTTTACTGTTCCAATATGTAACTTCCATCGCGCGCCACTCCATGCGACTCTTGACAATCTAAATGTGTAATAAACTCTTAGGTAGTTCACGTATTCGGAATTTACATTGAGAGGGAATTGCAGTGAGTTTCGCACGTCGCGAAACCTTTGTCAAATTTGCACAAAGCATGCAATATGTATTTAGTGTTGCGTTTAATATTTTTACTGTTACTTTTCAAATGTTTGAAAAATCTTATACACGTCAAAGAAAAAATTCGTATGAAATTTCATTATCACAGACAACAAAGCATCAAGATATACTCCAAGGGACACTTGAAATACCTCAACGTATTATCTTGTTATATTGAAACGGTGCTTCTTGCAGCCTTAAGAAAAAAAGGGAATGTACATAGCGATGATTGAATGTTCGTACAATATTGGCAATGAACGTTAAATGTAACAGTTATTGTTTATAAATAGAATAATACAAAATGTCTCTTTAAATGATTTTCGACAAGCAATTTTGTACATCGGATAATCTAACACAATGATTTGTACATTAAAATGAGTTTTTTAATCATTGGTTAGTAACAGTCGTTAACGTCAAATTGGTCAATGAAATATTTATTAATATTAAGAAAAACTTAATGTATTTTTACAACTCACATATTTATATGTACAAAATGTTTATATATTTTGTTAATTATGTTTCCAACTGTCTATACAAAGGATACATCACTAACAACTCTGTATATTCAATTTATACGCAATCGAATAAGATTCAAAATAAACTTTTGAGAAGTAGACTCATTGAAAAAGGTAAAATCCAAACAATAGTATCTCCTTGACGTTATTAATGTTCTATTAGTACAGTAAGATCCTATTGCACGATGGTAGGTACTACTAAATGCATTTATATGCAAGCGCGTAATGAAAGGGAAGAGAAACGTCTTCAATTTCTCGATTCGTCTCCTGTTACCCCGTGTACTCTGGTGCAACAATCCCCCGGTACAATTGGGGATCCCTCATCCTCCTATGTATATATTTCGCTTCTTTAGACTCCCTCGTTTTCTCACTCGCTCTCACGGCAACATGGAAAAGGGTTCTCGCGAGAGAGATCCGCCATATAAACCGGTCGGTCGGGTTGCTCGTGCCCCCACCAGGCAGACGGCCACCTGCTCACCAAGTGAGGCCCTTCGGCGGGGGCCTCAACAACGCGACTGCGCGACGCAGCGACGACGACGACGATGACGACGACGAGGAGGGCGACGACGACGACGACGACGACGACGACGAACGCGCTGAGCACTATTAAATTTATTCGAGTATCATCGCCGCGCCTACAGTATCACGCTATACACGATGTATGTATTCACACTTATACAGAAAAATCGGTAAATGGGTTTCTCACGTTTCGAATTTAACATTCGTGAATTTTTACGACCAGCCCGAAGCAGCATAAACCGACGAGGATATACGTAAAAGTAAAAATGCTATTTTTAAAAAACATACGACAATTTTTATGACGTACCATCGTGTGTCAATCATCAAGTTTTACATATTTTATTCGTCACAATTGAAGAACAGTTAAAACTAAATTGCGTGGTATATCGAGTATCGTAGAGAGATTAATAAATACATGACGCGCGTATGGAGGATTAGAGCGGAATGAAAGTATAATCATTTAGTCGAGTAAGTCAGAGACTCGTTTACACATATGTGCGCGAGGTGAGGTGCTTTCAAGTCAGTTCATTTTCCCACGAGAAATATAGAGGAGGGTTAGAAAGACGCACTCACGGAGAGCAATAGAGCACCATCGGAGCCAGTTTATACGCTCGGTCGCTCTCACTGATTATTTCGATGATTCGTAAAAGAGGATTCACGGTCTAATTACAATATTATTAATCGTTAATTATAATTAATTACGGAGGAACCTGAACGCGGTCCTAACGGAGCTAATTGACACTGATTTATGACTTTAATTAAAACGACGTGCCGGACGGAGTGTCTTACACACGGACGACGTGAATTTGACAACACCTTCTTCTCTTTCTTCCCTGGTTTCCTTACTATATAATGTTGAACTCGTCAGGGCACTTTTGTAAAGAGAGCGATATTTAACGAGAGAAAAATTTCTCATCTACGTCTCGCTTCCACTTTCTCTCATTCTACGACTCATCCAACGAGCTCAAAAACGTGCGTGTTAAACGTATCAAAGTCCACAACAAAATGATTTTAGCAGCGCCTAATTAAAATTACGATGAACGTAGGCTGAAGAATATTCAATACCGTTGAAGAAGCTTGCCTCATTGCCCAAAGTACGGTTAAGCTCCCCTTGAATGTCTCGCGTGACTTTCTGAGCAAGATTTAAGGCTTATTTCCTGCACCCTGGCCACGTGCACGACTTAATTGTGCAGGCGAAATGAGGCAGTGGGGTAGCAACAAACTAGCGAAAACGGTAAAGTTTATGTCGATTGACCAGATATTGAACCATAAAACCCGTTGTATAGTAAGAGACACGGTATGCTGATAATGAGAGGTTGATAATTTCTCAAGAGGCCAAGCATTGTATCATTTATGGTACACTGTGACGAGGCGTATATAGGCGTATCTCTTGAACTCGTAAAGATAAGAGCGATTACCTAGGGCACGGGTCTTCTCGGGTTAAGATACGTCCCTCTAGCCCTTTGCGAGCGTTGGTTGTTGCACGCGTTGCGTGGGAGTACGACGCCAGAATGAGGGGGCAACGTACCGGCATGTTGAATTCGTTAAGGGACTGATTTACCGTCTACTTCCGGTGTAAACGAAATCATGAGGGTGAAAGAATGTATTTTGGCTGCAGTGCGGCAGCATTTTGTACTAATAAGTCACGTTCTATGTGTTTGTAAATGCATATGTGGTTGGATTTGGCACTTTGGTACATCGATCGACCTGCTAATGAAAAACACATTCATTTATTCAGAATCAATGTATACCTGTATACTCTTAGTCAATTTATCGTTAGCATCGTGCACATAACGTTATTGATTTTTTATTTCAGTTCATAGATAAGGAATAAAATATAAAATAATATGTAATGGCCACGGTACACGTTGGCTAATACCATTCACAGGCAGCAACAACAGCGTACGTTGTTATCTCAGCTGGTTTTATTATAACGTTCACGACTCAAAAAGGTAATCGGATGGCTTGAGCTATGTTCACAATTACGTCCTCTGTGCTATACGTCTCGATGCTTGGTATGGAAACCTACAAACTTGTCCTGGAACGAATTCCATTAAATTGTACCGAAAAAAAATATATATTTTCATATAAAATGGTTTTTGGTTTAATGTAAATTTAGCGATTTTTTTTTTAAGCATCTGGCAGCGTTAGTGTTGATTGTAACATCGTAAATTTTATATAAATGTGATAAGTACCGATACTTTTTGTCTGTTTTTAAACAGCCTAAATGTGGACAAACTTACACAGCACAAATTCAGTAAAATGGAAGATTGAATCAATCGTTTTTAAAGACCTTACGCATCACGACCAATCGTTTCGATTCAGAGGTTCAGGGGTTGCGCGACATTGATCGCATTGGGCCGGTGCATCACGCTCAAAATTAACTCGACACTGGTTTCCTGTTTTTCTTTCGCTTCTTTAAAAATTTTTTGTTGTGTCATTGCTCTATACTACCTCGCTTCTGGCTTCTCTTCGGACCAACCAGGCATCGACGCGATACCTCTTTCTTGCGTTCACGTGCGCTCACGAGCGTTCTACCGCTTGTAATAGCATTTTTATACGCGAATAATGGAGTCTAAAAACATGCTGCAATGTAGCACAAAGCGTGACTGTGTGTGCTGCCGATGGTGCTGCTGGAGGTTCTCGAAACCCGCGGGCTCTTCTCCCGCTCTCGGGATAGGTACACAAGCCGACGAGTGGAGCAAAGAAAAAAGGGTGAGAGACCTTCGTTCGTCTTCACTCCGGCCGTCTTTCCAGCTATCGCTCGCTTTAACTCTATTTCTTTTCAACCCTCGCTGCCCTCAGATATCTTTTTCACTCGTTTGCTTCCACCTCTCTTACTCTGGTTCGTTGGCACAACGAGCGAGAATCTCCCGCCATATAACTCGGTTAAAGAGCGAGCGAGAAACAAGAGGGAGAGAGTAAGAGATAGGCAGTCGCTCACGGAGGAGTGCGAGCGCAAAAGAGGTGAACGACGGAGACGAAGAGGAGGCAAGAGTGCGAGGCAAAAAAGGAGCAGCCCGAGGAGACCAGGCAAAAGGGAACTAAACTCATTTCCGAGGCATTAACCAATTACTTTTTGCGAAAGGGTGTCGGTTACCTTCGACTCTCCTTCACCCGCCGGCCCGCGCTTCTCTCGTCTCTGCGACCGCTAACCGCCGAACTCGCCCTTTCCCCTTTTCGCTATTCACGCCCTCGCTGCCCTATACAGAGGCCAATACTCTTTGCTCCTCAGCTATGACCCAGCTCACCCCATGCCTCGCATTTTGACCAAGACCGACTACGTATTCTCTAATAATGAAAAATAATACGCAAGACCAACAATCATTTATCATAAATAGCCTTTGTAATGTTATTTACTCGTTCCAGTCAGAAACAAATTTTCGTTCGAAGCATCAAAAGGTAATAATTAAATACACAATGATTCTATATCGAATTGAATAAAAAATAAAGCATCATCCATCAGTGATGCATGAGAGAAAATACGTTTGTTTATTTTTCATCGTTGTCGTTATTCCTGTTTTGTATTAATTTAGAAAATTGAACGACGAGTGTATCCCATGTTACGTATTTAACATCTGAATTATCCGATCTGATATCGACTTTGGTTTGAGATGTTCGGATAACTGCAAATTGTGTATTATCAATAAGATTTTTGTCTAAATTGCTAAAGAATGCTGTATAAATTTCATTATAATCTTGCAGAAGTCAATAGAGTTAAGGTAGATGAAACCTGCATATCTGCACGTTCACTTGTCTCAAACGAGTATACTATTTAAACACGTACATCACACACCTACGCATGCATACGTAGAGAGCTCTCTCTCTCTCTCTCTCTCTCTCACTCACTCACTCACTCACTCTCTTATACACACACAAAGTAGAATCACGAATATCGACACGTTTCCATCCGAGAGACAGAAGCGCGGCAGAAGCACCCTCGCAGCAATATCCACACTCGCAGTCACTCTTCCCCTCTTCCCTTACCGATATTAAACCCGAGCGTATATACGAAGTGAGGGTGCGGGGACTCGAGAGAGACCACCCCTTCGATCCAATATCTCAGCGGGGTCGGCGGCGGCAGCTTCGGCGGTGGAGACGGCGGCAGCAGTAGCAGCGATGCCGTTGGCGATGCCGCGACTCTTCTGTACATGGGTACTGTGTATTGGCTATAGCTTCGCAACGCCGCTACGAGAGATCTAGAATCGTCGTATATACGCACATATCATTTCGTTAATCTCGATAGCAGGCCCACTATAAGAATTCACTTAATGAAAATTTCCCAGGATCTAGCGTTTCCTTCCAATGCTATTGCTTTCCGGTTGAATCTTATTGAGGAAGCCATAGCTATATGATATTAAACATACCGGTACTTCCTCATGAGCGTACATACGTGCCATCCCCCTAGTTGTTCCAACACGAGTATCCGGATTACTCGTTGGTCCTCATTAATTTATTTTTTAGATCTATGAAGCGTTTTGAATCCACAACATACGAAACATACGAATATTTATATTTACTAACATTTTACGGTTTTACTCGATATTTCAATATTACTCGAGGCTTTCATTTCTCTAAAGTTTCATTATTTTACATGACATTCCATTATGTCTACAGTTGAATTCTACATCAAAGTAATTATCTGAAATCATGAAAAATTACAGATAACGTCGTTTCGTTACATTATTTTGTTAATACGTGTCACCCTCTGTCCCTTCAATCATTTTCCGTTAGGCGTTTCAAACAGGTTAACAACCCTCGGGTTATATGTAATGTAGAAGCAGAGCTGTGTGTACAACGAGGCAAAGCATGGCCGAGAGTACGGGCGCTATTCGGAGTTGGAAAATGAGATTGAGCGAGAGAGTAATAGCATGCGGCCGGTAAGCAGAGCCACGAAGGTGGTGCGAAGCGAACCAACGGCACCACCACCCGCGCAACACCCCTCGACAAAGCTCTACTCTGAATATAGGCTGTTGTGAATATTACATTCCCCGTGTACAGTATGTATAGTCAAGAAGGAGCGGGACGGGACCCGACACTACCCCTGTTATACCTACCAAGCATCCCTCTGTTTCTCTCCCTTGCTCAACCACCTCCCGTTGCCCCGTCAGTCCGACAAGCTTCGTAAATGTAATCGGTATACGCGACTAAGCGAGACAGGTACAACAATAAGATGGTCTTATCTCTCTCGCTATTAATTTTCGAGCTTTCGCTAATTAAATATTTTCCTTACTCGAGCGGAGCCTCTTTCTCTCTGCTCTTTTCAACTTCCCTGCCACCAGACTTCTTTCTTCATTCTTTTTTCATCTTTAATAACTTACGATACTTTTAAGCATCACGTTTGTATTATAAAAAGATATAAAAAGAGAAATTACCGTATTTTCTTGATGCAAAAACGTGAGATCAAATTGAAATTCGAGGAAATACAGATCAAGTTCTCTGCTAGAATTCCTCATACTTTTTGTTTTTTTTTTTTTTTTTCATTTTTCTTTTTTATAACTAACGATATTTTAAAAGATGTAGCTGAAGCTTTAAAAATGCATTAAAACAGATATAAAAAATAATACTTCTGCATCTTTTACTGGAAAATTTTTATTGGGTCACGATATCTAAGGAAATACAGATCGACTGTGTTCCTTTGACTCACTTTCTTTTCTTCTACAATTATTTATAAATAACGATAAATTTAAACGTTATGTGAAGGTTATTAAAAAAAAGTGCAAATGACATCATCGCATCTCATGACTTTCTCATGACATATCAATTGGTGTGAAGTTTTCGTCGTGAAATTATTGAGTTAAAGTAACGAACGATACAGACATACATTTTTTAATTATTATAATTCTACGTTTTTATTTTTGGATTTTCTTAACGGCACGTCGTGAAATACGAAGCAACGCAATGATACAAAACCTGCTCGCGAGATGGCGCTGGATGAGGACTTTAGCAACGTGCTCTCTCATCATCGACTTTGTATATTATACAGACGCCATGCCGAACGGTTGCTTCAATATTACGACAAGTAGTGTTTATTTCTCGGTACTGTTTATATCAAAGTTATCGATATTTTGAAATACGGTCACGAACTATTATTATGAAATGCGATAAAGTCTCTAAGTGTACACGCGTATATAACCACAATGTATCTTAACGTCAAATATGTTCTGTCTACGTATTTTGTTGCGAGCTTAACATTCGATGTGAATAATGATCATTATAGAAAATAATCGAAAATCGCTTAAAATCACTCATTCTGCGATAATATTTTCGATTTCATCGATGAACATTTTTTTTTTCATAAATGACATTACGTAAATTACGTAAGATAAAAATGAATATTATAAAATATATTAAAACGGATAAAAAAAAAATTTACGTATTTCTTACGATCAAAGTGTAATTAAGTTAATATCTGACCCGATACAGATCCACTTTATCGCTATACAATTTATTTCTTTCTTTATTTAATAACTTTGAAAGGAAGATATAAAAACAAAAATGAAATTTCTGTATTTGCTGTTACAACAGCGCAAACAGATTGAAATCTGAGGAAGTACAGATCAACGTAAGATTAATCGTTGAGAGAGAAAGAGATAGAGAGAGAGAGAGCAGTGGTGCTCTGATGCGACCAAGAGCATGATATCGATACACACAAAGTCCCGGAGCGGTGTCTTGACGAGGTTCTGTATCCCTCGTTATCCTGTTCATCGAACGAGCTTGTGCGTTGTCCCGTGTGGTTGCAATTCCGTACAGCAAGTATATAACTATGTGTGAGTAAGCGGGAGAGTCAGTGGCGTGCGAGAATCGATAACTATCGAGAACTCTGGGAATAGCGCATCGTCGGCAACTTCCTCTACACGGAGTACCGAGGAGTGTGGGACACGAACGCGACGATACAGAGAGAATGAGACGGGATGAAGAGAGACAGATATATACATTGGAACCTGCACGCGTGACCCATGACGCCCCCGCGCGTACATTCCTTCGATCCAGCAGATTCGAGCAGGAGCACGGTCAACGGTAGTTTGATCTCCTCGCACAGACACAGGACTCTCACAGTAGTCGAATCCTATTATCGTTAAAGTCTTTCGTATAATTATTTTTTGAAAATTTAACACAATCGAGTTAAAAAAAAAACAACAAACAAATGTTTCAGCTAAAGTTATGATTTATAATTGAAACAATTGAATAATTCGACAAAATTTATTTAAATTTAATACAAAGGTTTAACATAAAAAAATATGCCACACAAATACTAGAAAATAAAATTGATCGAGTTTTAAAGAACTTTGGTAATTAGTATTCACGTGCAACAAATTTATTTAAAAAAAAAAAAAAACTAAAAAAATTTTTAAAACCCCACAAACTACGTCGGAGAAATTCGTATATGTTCCACAAGCGGTCTCGTCTCAACATATAGACAATGTATTCTTTGTCAATTAGAAACAAGAGGTAGAGAGCGAGTCGCGAGTTGGCCCAAGGAATAAACAGAGTAAGAAAGAATCAGCCGGTCGGCGTTTTACGATAGAAAAGGTAGAGAGAGAGAGAGAGAGAGAGAGAGAGAGAGAGAGAGAGAGAGAGAGAGAAAATGAGACTCGGGTCATTGGTGCATAAAGAGCAAGTGGGACGCGTGCGGTGGATACTACAAAGCAAGAGCAAAGCCCAACAGAGAGTAAGAAGCGAGAGAGCGCCGAGTGGAGAGCACGCAGGCACAACGTTCGCTCGTTTACAGCCGAGGAGAATCGGATCCCGTGGCCCAAATGACCCATCGTCGAGCCAACAGCGAAGCAGCAGCACCCCTTTGCTTCTCTCCCGCGCCTCACACCCCCGCAACAGTCACGTCGACGAGCGGGCTAGCCGCCACAGAGTTCCACCCCCTCGGGAGATTTACGGCAATTCGTTTTTTGCCTTCTTAAGTGCTTTCGCATTATCTCGCTGCAACTAAATACTCTCTCTGCACCGCGGCTCGAGCGGTTGAGAGGTGCCTAGACCTCGGACGCAACACACGTCCGCGAGAGTTGCAGCGAGAGAGAGCGAGAGAGAGCGCGAGATGTTAAAAAAAAAAAAAGTAAAATAAACCGAGTAACGAGCGTACCCGCGATGCTCGTGCTTATACCTATTACCGTATAGTAGTAGTATGTATGAACCATCAGCGAGAAGAGACGCATCCTTCTTTTGCTCATCGAGCTCCTGCCTGACACCGCTGTCAGCTGGTTAGCGTGAGCGTGTGCGTGTTCCGCGTTCGCTTATATTATCCTCTCCGAGAGTTGCGTTACACGCGTGCACTTTAATTAGCATTTTTTTAAGTAGATATACAATATAGTTACACATATACATTCAAACACGTGTACATAGGTACATATAACACGTGCAATGTAATATATATGCTGATTTGTGCGTCGGGAACATTTAAGCGAACGAGTAAGACAGATTCCTCAATATGGCAGTGATGACGTTCCACGGATGAGTCAAAGTTTCAGTTTCATTTCGATGATTCACTTCTCTCTGTTTATACATATACGTTTGATATATTAATCGAGTCAACGGAAAATATGATCAGAGTATTAGGCTTGGGTATCGCAGTGCCGGAAGACACGATACAACGCAGAACGCACCTCGGACACCTGTGTCTTTTAATTATTTCGAGGACATCACCACACGGACAGTCAGATGAGATGGGAATGTATGGATGGACGCTCCGTCTATTCCGTCGACAACGACGAGCGACTTGATTGCTTCATATTCAATTAGTGCCAGGGCCAAACTATCGTCTCTAATTATCTCTCTATTCGGGCGACGGAGCAGAGATGCGACGGAAGACGGAAGTGCGCCAGGTACCGGATGAAAGGTATGGATATATATATATATATGCTTTATAGTATATAGTATATACTTAAATATATATATACTATAAAGCACTATCGTTCGACTGTTACACGTGCAATGTAATGTATTCAACACTGCATTATCATTGTATAATACATCAACACAACATATACATTTACATGCATACATAAACAACAACAACAACCTCTGACCATTTCCGTTTGTCACGAATTAATAATAATCGTGTATTATAATGATTATTGTCATTATCATAGTTTATCGGATATACCAATCGGTAGCGTTTCCGCGCGGAAATCAACGCCTCTCGTAACTCGCGAGTTTTCGACTTTGTGTTCGACTCTGCGTTCAAGCTTTGGCTCTTTGTATGTTTAGATTTGTGTGTTTGTTGATGTATATTTGTTTGGTTGTTTGTGTGTGTGCGTGCACGCTCGCTATGTGGAGCATTGCTTTCCCTCCTCCCAACCTTTTCCCCTCACGCTCGAGCGCCGCGCTATATTCTCCTCGTTGTAATTACCGTTAACGAGTTTTACGTAACGGACGTGAGATAATTAGCAATTCAATACGATTTTACTTTTCCTCACCGCTGGTGCTTGCCGTCACGTTGCGGCGTTCTCTGTTCTGCTCCCCGCTCGTACCATCACCGTCGATCCATACGCTGGTTAGCCGGTGAATATTGTTAACAATCACCATTGTTTATGATTATATTTTTATTTATACTTCATTTTACAATATCGTTTTCAAACGTATACGTGTTTGGCGGTTTTTTTCTTTACGACGTGCACCAGATAAATTTACTAAATGGGATTTAATGCTCAATTCTGTTATTCTCGACGTCGCGCGTCGGCTGTCGCGCCAACAATTTTGTAACAGCGTATTGATAATTATTACACGTGACTCTGTTGAATATTATCTCTGTGAGGAATCACTCAATTATTTTCGTTTCCATATTGCAGTGAAATTCAGTCTCAGTTTTAACGTATTTTATTTTCTGTAACGTATGTATTGTATGCATTTTTAAGTATACGGCTAGATTAATGAAATATGATTCATCGCCATTTCGCAATTTCATAATCGAGCATTATACGAGTCAAGAAGCGTGCCAGATTAAACCCTTAATTAGACATTTTTCAAATCGCACTCTGCAATATACTTTAATGCCTTAGAAGCGTGTAAAACTTGAAACTACTAACTGTGAAATTGATTGCTTAACCCTCAAACATCATATCTTGGGATCTGTTTGCTGGAAGTAATTTTTTTTTTCTTTTAATTAAATACATTTTTTTGTTATAGACAAAATAAATAATTAACAACTCGAAAATTGTTGGCATCGTCAATTACAAAATACTGTCAAATACGAAATATTTATCTCATTATTTTACATTCGTACGTGTTTAAGATTAACAAAGTTTTTCTTCAAGCAACCACTCGTCATATAATAATTCTGGTTTCAAATAATGAGAATAAAAAAATTAATTACACAGTTACACTAACCTAACCCGATCGATTATGAATTATAATAAACCGAAAGAAAAATCTTCATGATTCCATACTTTATAGTTATTTTTTTATTAACAATTGCTGCCACAAATGTATAATTAACGTTCGTTGTTTTCATTATCATTGGTTTACATTTTTTATAACATTTCTTTATGGCACAAAATCGAGAAAATTATTATTTGTTGTTTAACTTTTACGATTCCTTGTGGAATATTCTCGGCATCGCGCAGATGCCAATGTGAGTTTAGGTATCGTCCCAGGTCACGTTCTTCTTTTTCATTTTCTTTGTATTTTTTTTATATTAATTTATTTCTCTCTCTCTCTCTCTCTTATTCTCTTACCCGATACAAAATGCACGTACGTTCATACATACACACACGCGCACAAAGAGTGCCTCCCGTCGACGTATCTACTTCCTTCATGGTTTTCCATAGCTCGAGTTGGCGAACGTACCGACGAACGAACGAACGAACGAGCGAAGCTCACTCGTGAAGGGTACTGCGCCGGGCTAATTAAAACCGCGGATAGTAATTAATTAAGCAGACGTCAGGAGTGCCTAGAATTCTCTTGCATACAGGGGTTCTCAAAGCCATACCTGATGCATACAGTAATACGTGGTAATGAATCCTCGAGTATCAAAGATATAGAGAGCGTACACAGCCGCTGGAAAAATATTTTTGCATATAAAATCTATTTCCACTATTCACATTTTACAATTTTTTATGAAAAAAAAAGACTAAAAAACGAGCAGCTCAAATTCACAGATTTATTTATGAATTTAACAGCCACTGATTATTTACATGAGAAAAAAATAATTGGAGCCTCGACAAAAGGTTTTTAATTTAATTGGTAGTCGCAGTTATACAAATACAATTATAGTACATTGGATAAGTAAATGACGGAAAGAACGGGGTATGCGTTTATATAATCTTCCGATTCACCCAGCCACGAATAATTTATTTTTCATTAAATTGATATATCCGAGTATTAACCCTTTGCACTCCAGCCTAGTAGGGCATAGAGGCTTTAATGTCGCAAATACGGCGACAACGGAGTGCAAAGGGTTAATAACAATATAAAACGGGAAATGGAACGATTAAATAGATCAACGATTCGTGGATACGTTGAAATTCCGGGCCAAGGGTTTTTCAATTATCCGAGAACAAATTTTAGATACCACGTGACCCAACGGGCTTTCTGGCTATTCCGCTATACCTCGGGGATGCTGTTGGCTAGCTGGTTGGTTGGTGCGCCGTCGCCGACGTTGCCGGTGCCGTTGCTCTACACACCGACCCGCCAACTCGTTGTGATTGAGCTTATAGCAATTAATGTTATTGCTTGGGGTAGCGCAGTACATGTACCCTTCGCTTCCCCGCGGTTCCCTCGTCCCGCTTTTGCCCAACCACTCTGAAACTCACCCTTCGCCTCTCCGCTACCCCCCTCGCGAAGCGAATACCCTTCATAACCCCTACCCGATCCGTTCTATTGCGCTCTTTTCCTCCCTTACGGTCTGCATCGCCGTCGCGCTTGCTCTCATGGTACTTTCGAACGCCCGACGACTGGTGAGTGAGCATAGGGGGAGGAAAGAGGGACGTGTTGCCTAGATAGGGCTGGTAGTGATTGTGTGTATACGGCAAGGGACGTCGCGGGGGGCAAAGGGAAGTCTATATTGAGCTCGATAAGAGCAGAAGCGAGTATTCGACCTTTACACGTATACAATGATGCGGCTATAGCACCGCTACGTTGTAGCATTTGGTGTTTTACATCGTTGAAATAAAACAGGCGATGAAAACCCTCGGCGTGTCTAATAACAGTTGGTTACTCTTGACTCTCGACGCAATTAAAAAAAAAAAAAAAAGAAAACAAACAAACAAACAAACAAACAACTCTACTGGTTTCAATAAATTTTTAAGTCATTCAATCTCTCGATTCGTACGAAAATAAAGGAAAACATATTAAAATCGCCTTTCAAGTTAGTTTACGTAACTCACGGAAACAAAAAAAAATATTACTAATTCTAATGAACAATGCTGAACAATGAAAAGTAAATAAAATTCATTTAACAATTAGAGAATTTATTTGGCCATTTTTTAGAGATTATTTTTCGTGGAAACCGTCAGTCTTCGAGAGAGATTGTCACTCAAGGGATCACTAATAATAACGATGAGAAATCCCCTCGATGCGAGACGCATCCACGGCTCGGCATCGAATTTTCCAGAAGTGAAAACGTCCATCGTTAAACCAACCCTACATCATTGCCGAACAACAGCAGAAGCAGCAACCCTCTCTGCAGCTCTCACCCTCTCTCTCTCTCTCTCTCGCTCTATAACGACTCGACCCGTGCTACGCCCCTTCGAAGTAGCCAGGAGTAATTCGCATCTCACTCTGTACACTCACTCCACTGACGGTCCATTAGCTTCCACTATTATTACAAACGATGCAATCGTACGGTCACCCTTGAAAGAAAAAAAAAAAATCATATTCAGACGCTATACTCTCTCATAGGTTATCTACGCATCTGTACATCGCATGTCATTACGCATCAATATCCTTTTCCCATCAAAGTGCATAAACTACATATACCATCCCATAAATTCAATATTTATGAACACGTGATTTAACGTTTCAATTCGCTCGAAATTTCTCCATTAATTAATTAAAGCAATCACGAAGAGATTGAGAACGTTGTCGAATTTCAATCCGGTCAATCTGTACAACATCGTCGCGGTTAATGTATAGCAACGGAACACCTTAAGTAAAAGCCGTGCCGCGCATATATCGTCGATTCGTGCGTACGAGAGTGTACAACGCGTGTGTACGTACGCATACGCGCATGCTCGCTGTTTCCGTGTGTAGAGAAGGCTTAGAGTGCGCGAACGTGGAAACCTTGGAGTTAACGTTGTATTTGTGTTGGTACATCGGTGGATTACATACATGTCTGTGAATACAGGGATGGCCAGAGGGCAGCTAACGTTTATAATATTAACGCTAATGGACTACCTTATACCTTATATGCCTCCCCCGTCTCGCCGCTCTATATCCTCACGGTTTCGCCACTTCTCTCTTACTCTCTCCTGTCCTCGTAGTCAAGCACTCTCGCTCCTCCAACTATATACACCACTCTCCGCGAGGCGCACTCGCCAAAGTACACGCAGGATAATATTCATGGATGTATGCAAGCTAATGCACCAAGGCGGCTCGCGAAGTAATAACGGATAGTCATATCGCCAACATACTATAAGGTACATGCTTTGATATATATATATAATCTGTACGTACGTGTAAGCTCGAATCTGCTATACGTGCTTGTATAAGAATATGCATGAAGGGTAATGTGGATCGCCTAATGGAGATTATTGTAGTAAAAAAAAAAAAAAAAAAAAGAAAAATCAGGAAGCCTCGTGATAATTTTACCAGAACTGAGGATGAAAAAATGTCTATTAGAAAGATATAATTTGTAAAAAAATTTCAAAGCAATTTATTGCAATTTAACGATAAAGTTGCTCGCTATTTATGAATTAATTATAAAAAGTATATGTATCAAAATAATATCTCATTTTAAGGAATTTTGTTTGCCGAATTAACGGATAAAGTACACTTCAAGTAAAGTATAACTAACTGGAACAATGTAGATGGTTTTTTTTTTTTTTTTTCATTTCAGACTATTTTACGAATATTTTTTCAGTATTCGGTCATTTTTTTCTATCTCTTATTCCCAGAAAAACTAGAAGTGGAAAGAAGATTAAACTTCTACGAGAGATAACTTGTTTAACCACTACCATACCTGCTGTTATAAAAAAATGTTAACTTCTTTTTTTTTTTTTTTTAAGGAAAGTGTGTTAATACAATATAATCTAGCGAACGTAGGTGATATGTCTGGAAATAAAGCGGAGGTCTCGTGATAGTTAAGGCGCCTCGTGCCAGACTCCAGTTTTCGCCTAGTCGCAGCTGAAAACGACGAAGCTCTTAACTTTTAATTAATATTATATACGTAATTAGCCTCTCCCGTGGCGGAGAGGTGTACGGAGTAGACCGGGGTGATGAGAAGGCGAAGGGGGAAGAAGGTTTTGTGTATTAATTTAATTTTCAATCTCACGGGGTAATTCTTGGCGCAACGTTAGTTTTAATCAACCCTCTCTTGCTTTCTCTAACGGCAGACGGCTCGGCGGCTTCGCACACGCCGCGAGGAGTCGGTAGCGCAAGGGTGAGACGCGAGAGCAAAAGGCGTGGGGTAGTAGCTCGTGAGAAGCAAAAAAAAATCCAGGAGAAAGGGGTGTACCTATACGGCCAATAAAAACCGGCAATAAAAACTCGCCCCTTAGGGCCACCCGCGTATAATACCGTACCTCATACAGTACACCAGATACACCGGTATAACGCGAGAGGTCGGAGGACTCTCGGACGTCCAAGGCTCACCCACCTGCTCGGGATTAACTCTAATCAAATATTTACATTTTAATTCGCCGCTATGCCAAGCTATGCGTGTGTATACGCGAGGTAGCTACTCCGTTTTCTCACTGTTGCACTCAGAAGCTCTACACGCCAACGGGCGTACGACCCTTTACGGCCAACGGCGTCTCGTCGGTTAATTACAAACTACCGCTTTGCCCAGGCAAGATAGAGGCTATGCAGATAGGCGTAAGAACATATATATTTATAGAGATCTCATGTGCAGTCTTAATGCACAGCTGGTACTTCTACAAGATGATTGTAATTACCTTATTTAGGTTTAAACTAAACGTCTTACAATGCACGTCGGCGTTTACATATATTTTTTTTCTTTTTCTGATAACAATTCGTTCGACGAATAATTAGCCAAACATATATTACATTCAATTTTCTCCTTAAAAAAAATATTCAAATATCAATTGTTACAAATTTTCATGTCCAAACGTACATAATTTTCTTATATATTGTGATTAATTTTATTTAATAAATCGCGCGTTAATAATTTTATTTTCTTCACTTATTCGTAAATTAAAAAAAAAAAAAAAATGAGCTCTCCGAAATAATTGTCTGTATACGATTAAGTGCAAATATATCATTTGTACATTTTAACACACTTTATTCGTGTCAAGTGGGCGAGCCGAAGAAAAATTTCAGCAATACTCTACTATACTCGTACGTATTTATAATTTACGTCGATCGAGAGTTATAAAAGTTATGTGGGAGGAGGGATGGGGTGAGAGGATAGGCGTGGAGAATGGTGCGAGACGCATCCCGAACATTGAGCGTTCCGTCGTACTCGTGAATCCCTCGTAAAATAATAAATTTCGGGGTGGTTATGCGAGCCTGGCATGGAGTAGAATATTTCGAGAGGTGTGAGCTCTACCGACACCAGCTGGAACATTGCCGCTGCGGTGGATTTTTTCCACCTTTTCTTCGAAACCGACTATGTAGTATTTCTTTCTACTCGGAGATCTCGTCGCAGGTTTCTCCGAGTCGTAAACGAGACCGATACCTGTCTCAGATAAGCTTTAGGGTCGTGCACCCGGTATAGCAGACAGAAGACAAAAAGAAGAAGAAGACGAAGAAGAAAAAACCGACAATTCGGTCCACCTGCTCGAAGAAAATTCAAAAGAAGAAAAAAAAAAAAAAAAACTGTTGTCACTCCTCATTTACAGATTAACCGTTTCTTGCTTTTTATCTTTTTCATTGTCCAATATACTTAAAATTCCTCAACTGTTTACAGTCGAGTTTCGTGGATACTACACTTTGGTCTAATTAAGAAAATCTAATTAGCAGTACGGCTATATAGATTACAGATATAATGAGATACCCGGTGCAAATAATAATACCGTCAAAGGGCTGTTAAACTGGATCTTTGAGACACCGAGAGAATGATACGTAGCAGGGGGGGAAAAAAGGGAGACAAGTCCGGTATCTTGGAACGCTGCGATACCATTTACGATGATGCTACTTTAATAATGTTTCGTACTTAAATATCCTTCAGGAAATTGGTGGGAACATTTTTTTATCGAGCTATGAAAAAGTGGGACAAATCGTGCCACGAGGCATCTAGCGTCATATTAGTTTCTTAAAACGTATTTGTCCATAAATTGTCAAATTTTTCTTGTATATAACAAGAGTCTAGTTTAAATTGCACCGATAGAAATATATTTTTTTTTAAATCAAATGAATCTTCGGTTACGTCTTATGAACAATAAATATTTAGTTATAGTCACTGTAAAGTGAATTATATAATATTTATATTAATTATGTAAGTGCAAAATTAAATGTATCACTCGAGATAAAAAAAAACAAACATTTACACCGCAATTAAAATTTTTCACTTATTTACGAAGAATCCGAGAAAGATTTCGTTGTACGAGCATACGGAGATTTTGCTGCGGATAACATCTGCAAATTGCAATGAATATTCATTGCTATCTGCCTTGTTTACTAACCGCTACTAGTATAACACCTTGTGTTATACGTCTTACATTCAATTTCTACTATTCAGAGCATTCTATGATTTTAATCGTTACCATTTGTGTAGTAATAATTACTAAAATCTCTTTATAATCACTGAATCGAGTACAACTTCGTAAAGTAAATTTTACATAACTTATACCGTGTTTTACTATTTACATAGGAATTGTCGAAATATTTCGATCGTAAGATTGTTAAAAAAAAATATTATCATTTATAATTGCATTTTACCTTTTTATAAACGAAATGGAATGACAATTAAGGACAGCGGGTTTTAAAGTAATCTAATATGATTGTTCATTGTGGCCCAGTTTCGTTTCAATATATTTTTGTCAAATTACAATGATTTTTTAATAATATCACAAGCTATAAGAAATCTTACAATTCTTTAGCGAGTAACAGTTCTGTGGTGATAACCGATTTGTTTGTTCGACGAGTCGGAACCGGATGTTTGAAAAATGTTCAATGACTGGATAATAAAACGAATAATAGAGTTACCCTCGATAACTCCTCGATATATTAACTTCGTAGCGGCCGATTTCACCGGAAGACATCGGTGTAATTTCCTAGGAAATGTCGGTGCGGTATTCTACAGGAAGAAATTCGGATGCTCGTCGAGCCAAAGCGAGAGGGCCGGTAACTCCGACGACGCGGTCGAGAGTCCGGGGGTTTGGGTAATACTACGTCCGTGTCGTCTTCGGTTGCGGTGGGCTCTGCACGTTTTGTGTTATTTTAACTTTTTAGCGTAGCGCGTTGTGGCCCCTTGGGCGTTGGAACCAGTCCAGGAAACGTAACGCACTGTCCGCGACGAATTTTGTTCCCGGATGCTCGACTGCTATCTCCGCTGGTTGCCGTTCGTACTCTCGATCATTATTAAGAGTGAGTACAAGACGCTGAAAATATGTATATATAGATATAGAGTCTTGGTAGAACCATACGACTCGAGCCGGGACAAATATTAATCAAATATTACTTTTCATCTTGCGATACCTTCTCAGTGATTTTGGTAAAAAAAAAAAAAAACGTCAGAGAGCCTTGTACAGCACCGATGTAAGCACATCGAAAGGTATAATAAATTATTATTCACGTCGTATGAGAATGGCAGAAGAATTAAATGGCGAAATAACGTGTAGGAGAAAACCAACAAAACGAGTGGCACTCTCGAAGCTGACACTCGCGAACTACTTCCACTTATCTTCAATCACAGCTGTCAATCGTATCCCGGTGATATTTTATTTTATTTTTGTTTTTTTTTATATCCCTTTGTCTTTTTCTATCGATAAAGCTACCGAGTATTGCTCTATCGATTCTCGCGGTCTCAGTGCTGACGATGAAAAAATATCTCTTTTTTTCACTTTTCTTCTTGCAAACGTAACCTTGAAGGCTTATAGGCAATTGTATTGATACAACGCTCATACGCTACATGTGGAAATTCACATTTTTCACTTATCGCTAACGAGTTATCAATCGCGCTATCGGGAACGCAATACGCTTTTGACTACATTCAATGTACCACGACTGAAGTAAACTACTTCATGTTTGTATGCTGCATTTTTTTTTTCAACCAATTTCGTTCAATTACACCGGGTATTTATCTTATCGACACACGATTTTTCACTCGGATATAATTACGAATAAATCATAAAATTCTAATTGAAAAATGTGGAGAAAGCTAATGCATACTGATAACATTGTCGATAAGTATCAATTACATTTTACCCATTTAAAAGTATTTATATCTTCAACCAGCTATTTCTAAATTTCAATTGCCTTAATTGAAGTGACATTAAAATCGAATATTGAATTTTATTATATAATTAAAAACGCATTTATTTTAATAAAATAAAATATTTCTATTAACCTGATGTTCGAATATCTCATTGAAATAATAACATTTCAATAAAATAATTCCTTCTTCTCGGTGCAGTGTCATCATACGTTTATAATGATGATTCAAACGATTAGTGAGATAAAATTTTGAATTTAAAATCGAATCGAGGTGTTCAATGGACCGTGGAATCGGTCACTGTCCTTGTTGCTTGTTCATCGACTATCTTTCCATTCTCAATTCGATCTAACACGTACGTTTATATACCAACGAAATTCTCGCCTCGTGTGGCGTCGAGAGAGTCGAGAGTAGTATGGCGGTATAACATATACGGAATGGCACACAGAGTGGTCTGCGTGAGGAATCGTGCGACTCGATAAGTGCCTAATTACGTGGCCCCGCGCGCTCGCGATCCTATCTCATTGCGCTCCGATATACCATAGCTTAAACTAATTGGACGGCCGATATACGAACGGGAAGTCCGTTTGTTTTGCTCTACGTGGTTTTATACACTCGCGTTGTCTTCGAGTTTCCCAGTAGAGAAGAGTAACGATAACAAATAATACGAACAAAAGAAAATAAATAAATAAATGACAATAAGAAGAAAGCCAGGAAGTTGAAAGGGAAGTGAGAAACGTGGATACACGAGTAGCCCACTTTTCTCTCTCCCTGTTGTCGCTGTCTGTAAGATGCCGGAGATGAGATACGCAGCGGCAAGTAGCGCGAGGAGTAATCCAACATTCCGCGACTTTGGGCCGACTGCCAACAGGAATTATATTCCATCTACGTAATCCACTGGATCCAGTGGAAGGCACCAGAAGCAGGAACAGCGTTAGCAGCAATACCAGCGTCATTCACATACTCACAGATGGTTCTTTCCTCTCAAATGTTGTCTCAACTGTTTATCTAACGTTGTTTATCGCTGTCGTTAAATATAAAATTTCGTATTTATCAAGTTTAAAATTCGTATTATCGAATTTTAGATCTTCTATCCTCGTGTTGTTATTTGTCATTCAAATGATTAATGCGTTTCCGTATAGAATTATCATTAATTATTATTCATATATATTTATCAATTATATCCAAGTCATTTATTTAAATTATTATATTTGTTCGTTTAACTTGGAACAAATGTAGGCCTAATAAATTACAATTATATTTGATATCAAAGCATATTTTACCAAAGATGGGATAGATTTTCTTCCATTACATTTAATTTAATGCGTAATAATAAAGAATCCTAGAAAGCCCTATACGCAAATGAGATATAAACAAAACTCTTTTATTTTCTTTGTCATTCGTTGCCAAATGCCCCTTAACCGATATCCATATATCAACTTTCGAGAAAAATCTTATCGACAGATTGCGGTAAGAGTAAACGTCTCGGTCTTTCGCAGTGTGCGAGAGCATTTCTTTTTACTCCTCTGTGTCTACCCCGACAACAGGCACAAACATAAAAGCACGTGGCGACGTAGCGCCTGCGTGTTACGTCCTTCACGACGAAATAGAAATTTCTTCCGCGTACGGAAACGGCGCGGGCCCGGCGTGTTTACGCGCAGCATTCACAGTCGTTCGACCGACGAGCTACAATGCGTTGCTCCGTTACGTGTACGCTGCTCTCTATCTTCTTATAATTGAGATTCCTATTTTTTTATTCCTCTTTATTTTTCCCTCCCTCGTTCCCTGCTACTTTCCCTAGCTCCCTCTCTTACTAAAAGTATATTCCACAATTATTCGTAATTAAATTTTTTAAAACATGGTCACTAACCTTGATGCCCTGCATGCGTAGGCTGTCCAGTCGTATAATTATCACGAACTCCAATCTTGTTTAATGATACTTGATTAAACTTTAGTTTCACCAATGACACTATAGATAAACGTTGGTTCGTTAGCGATTGAACGAAACGACACTATTTTATTAAGTACACTGGAAACACCTGTGTTACATAACCTAATAATATCGATTAAAATTTCTTGGATTAAAAGGGACTGATCGCTGTCTGAAAATCAGGCGTCGCATTAATATTTCTTATCGTTGATATCGTTGGGCACTTTTATGATTTTCTAATTAGGAACCGAATAGTTTCGCTAAATAAACGACACCGCTTTTCTTCGATGATTGATAGTGTTAAAGCTGTTGAATTAAAGTGTCATTTATTATCGGATCTTATCTCTATTTCTCTCTCTCTCTCTCTCTCTCTCTCTCTCTCTCTTTCTCTCTCTCTCTCTCGTTCTTGACTATAAACGAAACGTGTACACGTTTCAATCGAAATTCATCGAATACGGTTTGACGATTGAATACGTAGCCCACCACCACGTATCACGTGACATATTCTACAGCTCGACTTCTGAGACTCGAACAAACAGAAACAGAATATTCGTGGCTCTTGCGTATGTCTCTGTCGAATATCTGAACCGTTGACTCGAGGCTATCACTGTTGGAATTGAGTATAGACGGAGTACCACATGCTCGTTTTCAACACCGTGTTACGCTGGCTGCGCTAGAAAGAACGAGACCGTCGGTGATCGGACGCAGCACAGTAGCCACGTACGTTAAAAGTGTGCAAACCCTTATCACGTGTCTTCTGAGCTTTTGTTCTCTTCTTTTATTTCACGGTCACTCGGTTCACTGTTTCCTCCAAAACACTGAGAACCCTAAACAAAGTATGCTTATCCGTCCGATAGAACGTAATCAAGTAACTAGACTCATCGAGTCGTACGATAAATCTCTAAACTCTCGAATCACTGTATCGCGTCCCGATTCCATAGAAAAGAAACAAAAATACTGTATTAGGTACTGAAAAAATAATATTAAGAGAAACACAATAACGTCGTGTGATAATATATTCCGGTTGTTTGTTTCGTATTCGTGTAATTATTGATAAAACGCACGCCGCGATACACGCGATATTGTAGCACAGAGAAACGTTGGAACTGCTCGGTACGACGGCAGACGAGCTAGTGCGGCTCTGCGCGTTACCCCCACCGTTTCGCTCCGCGAAGTCGCGCGGATCGCTGCGGTTGTGCGCGCCGGGTAGAGAGGTGGAAGCGGAGTGTCGCGGGGCAACAGTGGCGGCGCCGAGCGTTGGGTGGGTTAGATCTGAGTAAACCGAGAGACGAGAGAGAGAGAGAGAGAGAGAGAGAGAGAAAGAAAGAGAGAAAGAGAGAGAAATAGAGAGAGACAAAGACAACTCGCAGAGCCGACGCAAGAGTAGGGGAAGCACGCCGCGTCGCGGTGGTTCGCGGTGGAGGGGCGTGAGCGGAGGTGGGGCATCAGCGTATATTTCGTTTATCTCTCTCCGTTTCATTCTATCGATGTCTCTCTCGCACGCGCATCTCTTTGCATCTCTTGAAATTTCCCACCGCACACCGCGCGCGCTCTCTTCGCTTTCCAAGTGAAACATTTCGCGGGTTCCCCGCGTGTGGAACGCGCGAGTCGTCGAGCTTCGAGGGTAGAGGACGGACGGTCCGACGAAACGGGTGGGGAAGACAACAGTATTCCGTTAATTGAACGACTCGCGTGGATGGGGGAGTACCCCGTAAAGCTGTCCTTCGGGTTTGTACCCCCGCCGACGCCATCCTTCGACCAAGTCCGGCGTGCGGTAACCAACCGACCGGGAGGTGGGGATATTACTTGAGGTAATTACTTATTTTTATTATGCCCCGCCTCGGTGCTGACGGAAACGACTGCTATGCAACGGACGAGATCGCTATTTCGATGAGGTACATCCGCGGCTTATCGCTGATCGGTCTATTTGCAATCCATTATTTAAGTACAATTAAAATCTAAATAATTTACAAATTTCTATTTATCGATTGAACGTGCGATAATTTATCATCGGAGTTATCTCTACATCGCGTCGGACACTACATTCAATTACGCATTATCTCGAATAGTTTGTAAAATTCTATTGTCAAAAGCTTATCGTCGTAAACTTTAATGAGACGGATAGAATTGAGCTGTGGAAAACTGTAGAAAGATAGAATCGATTGAATTTCGAGGATTCATCTGATTTCCAGTCCTTGCGTCCTTTTTAGGTTAACCAGATGTATTTAATATTACTTTTGAATACTTACTAACCGTTATATCTACAGAGATATTTTCTCGTCTGCAAATTTGCACCAGAATCTTACAAAGGACGTTGCACGCTTTCTCGATGGATCTGTCAGCTGCCGATTTCGATGAAAAATAGTGTAGACGCACGTTTGTACGTACACACCGCAACCCTAGACGCAATCGTATCCCGACACTACCACTGACAAATCTAGGCCCCTATCGGCCCCTCAGCGGTAGCGACTTCGCAGCCTCGGTAAAGGCGCACTTGTCAAAACTTTTATCTCGACTCGCATCTCACACCCTGCAGCCACCCTTATACTGTTTTACCGTACTGTATACACCCTCGCAGAAGAAAGAACGACGAACCCGATAGTGAAGTAGAAGTGGTATACCGCGAAGGGATATGCTATATAAAAATTCTTTCGCTATGTACCTGAGAATACTCGTTCACTTTCGTTCCAAGGCCATGAAGGTCTCGTCGAGAACGAAGGGAAAGACAATGCTATGGTGGGCTTCTTTTTCCTCGTCTCTTTCTTTTTCTTATTTTTTTTTTTCAGAACGAGTGTCAAATAGGACGAGGGTGAAGGGGGAAAGACGGTGAAAAGTAAAAGACAATGGACGACGCGGTGCTGCTAGCTAGACTCTTGGTTACTTTGGTTCTGGGTAATTGCACGTGACATCTCGAAGAGTTTCTTCTTCGAGGTACATGGAAGTGGGATTCGTATATCAGTGTCGGTATCTTGCAGTAGAAAGACTCGTCGTACTTTGGCCAAGAATTAACATCGACACTGATTTCGAGTTATTTTTCACTCTGTAAGCGTCGGTAAATATGGGTGCTTCCTTACCGATGACAATATTTTTCACAAAAATTCCATTAATCGATACTTTTTCAGAGAAAGTCGAATTCTCGATGACTGTATTAATCGATGGGACTTCTTTTCGTAGTTTCAATCCACTAAGCGGTCTTAAAAAAAATACGGATTTCATATTTTGCAGCAGGTGTGGGTGCTTGACGATTCAATGAAAACTGGTGTTTTCAATTGTCAACCGGTTTATGCGACCAGCAAATGGTAGGTTCAAAGAGTGACATTTAATTATTATTTTTGACAACGCGTATCTGTACTATCGTTAAAAAAAAAGTGTTCAAGGCTGTCCGATTTCAGCGAGTCTCGTGGTATCGTGGATCGTAAAAAGTAATAAGGGACGGCTTGTTAGTCAATCAGGAGCGGATTGAAAAACCCAAAACAGGACGGTAAAAGGGGGATGCGCGTGTTGGTTTCGCGGCATGCACCACCCCTGACCCCTTTCATGGTTAGCGGTCCACCGGGAAATGTACCAAGCTCCCACAAGGCCAATCCGCCAATGCTGTTCATTTTAGGCTTTGAGTGCCGGCAAGGAGAACGAACAGTGAAACAATTGATGAAAAAATGGATAAAATCGTACTGAGAATTTGCCAACGATAAATATTTTAGCGGTATTACAAATCCTGCTATTAAAGAGATCGGTGGCACAGGAGTTCACCGATGAACGCACACTCGTCTATACCACATTGGAATTCGGTGCGCGGCTGCCACTGCTTGGCTACCGCAGGAGCCGTTCGGGGGCGGGGCGGACGTCAGGCAAATGAAAAGCATCCCTAATTTGAAACTGAGAGGCGAAAGGCAAACAAGTGGCAAACCACCGCGCTATATCCCAGGACGACGACCGTTTTTGTATCCTTCTCGTTCGCGTCATCGCTTCTGCTTGCTCCTGCTTTCTTCGGCGACGCGACGATGCTGCCTTTCCTTCGCCAATTATGGACCGTTTATATACTCGGGAGCGAGCGTTGCATTGAGGGGGGAAAGGGGCAACTTGTCTCGTCTCACCAGACTAAACTCCCCTTTGGATTGAAGAGAAAAAATCTCTTAAACAGCGTTGATTCGCTTCGAAGCGAATATTCGACCAGAGGATTCAGAGCCGATGGATCGGAAAACTTTTTAGCTTCTTATGTTATACTGTGCAAACAAGTGGCTCCAAAATAACTTCGGTATATGTGAAAAAGAAAAAAATGGCGTAAAAAAATGGTAATTAACGTAACGAATGAGAATAAAACCGAATATTATAAGGGCTAAGACCATACGCTATGGCGTGTAAGACGAAAACTTAATTATTTTTATTCATAAACACCAAGTTTTTCTTCTTTTAAATTTGTTCTCGTGAATGTGTGGCCCTTATTCACAATGATAATTTCAATACATTCGACATGACAAATCAAATGTTGTATATATTTATCGTAGTCGTAGCGATTACATATTGCAAGCTCCAAGCGATTGTTTTCAACGAGATAAATCGAAAAAGGAAATCACGCACGATTGCTCGTTCGGCCAATCGAGAATAGGATCACGCGTTCACTTGCGGTGAAAATACATACGTGAAAAGGAAGATTGCACGAACTCTGGCATGCGGAAGCTAGGGGAAGCGAGGGTGAACGCGAGAGAAGAAAAATCGACGAGGGGTCGAAGGAAAAATCGTAGCAGCCCTAGGGTTCCGGCTGTGTGATACCGGAACGTTTGAAGGAGAAAAAAAATATTGAAAAGCAAGAGTCGGGGAGGCTGCGTTACTCTCGTGTGCTCTCTTGGTGAACGGGAACTCTCGGGGCGATCAAGAGGGCCAATTACTCGCGAGCGGGCGCGGTGAGCCGCCGTGCCGCGGAATACACACTTATCTACATACGAGGAGAACGTATTGGAAGGAGGCCTCGAACGTACTCGAGCATAGTACAGTATGCTCACCCCTTCGCGGCTATGTGAAGTACTATATATATAGGTGCTCTAGTAGCGCCCTGGGAGGGTGGCGAGGGGTTTGTTGGAAGGTAGAGAAGCTGAGGAGGGGTTGCAGCCAGGAGTGGAAGAGGAAAGAGGGTCCCGAGTACATATCGGAAGCGCGTGTGCCTCTCGTCGTTCTTTCGTTGATGCCATTGCCGGTACATATACCGCTCCTGCTATACTTACCGCCATCGCGGCGAGAGCCCCATATGTTCGCATTACGTACGAACGAGTGTACACACGTCATAATGGCGGAGCAGGTATTGCCATACAGGGAAAGCGAATACGGCTGGGTAAAGCAGGTACGTCGCGTACAACGCATGGTCCATGTGTGTTGTATAAAGAGCCTGCGTGCACCGCCGCTTCTCGAGCACTAATAACGCACAGTTGTGTTGACAAAACGTTTGAGTCTCGAGGATTTTATTTTATTATATTTTTAGTAAAGGTAATATAAAAATATTAATAATGCTACGCAGGGACATAGTATAAGAATATATCTATTATAATATAACTCAGTTGTACCCTTTGGCGACTAAAATTGGAACTGTGATTAGCAAGTTTCTTTACTCTTTCATGGGACTTGCAATCAACTGGAATAGGCTGGTTTTGCAACTTGTGTTAAATGTACGGTGAAGCAGTACAAATACCACTTTTAAAAACACATCCCTACTTTCTTATCAATTTATAAAAATTAAACGTTTTTCGCTTGTTGCTCAATCGCGTCCTAACAACTCAACCCGATTCACTTGAACGTTTTCGTGGTAATAGCTAAGATGACTTTGCCAACGATATAGAATTGTTCTTTTAGGTTGAACAGAATATAAGATTGCGCTTTTCGGAAATATCATAATTTTCTTCTTTAAGGTAGTTGACTGGTAACCACCCAGTAGCTTAACCCTACTTGTTTTTTGTGTTTTTTTTTTGTATCGGAAGACTACAATTTTTCCATCCGGTAATGTAAGTAAAAGGGGAATTGAGCGTGTTGTTTAAACGAGAATTGGAGTCAAAATTAATTAAGTTTACGTAAAATCTACCTACTTAAGGGTATGAAAATAATATATCGTTGATCAGTGAATAATACTGTAATGAACAGAATACCAAAATTAGAATACGATTTACCGCACTATTTTAACCCTAATTATGGTTTAAAATGTTGCTTTTCTTCCCTTTTGGCCCTCGCTCTCGCTGGGTTTCCTACAACTGATAACATAACCCCACTTTTTTAAATATCAACGTTAATCTAAACTAATTCCGAGCTTTGCTGTGAAGAATTTACGAAGAGTCATGAACTCTCGCACCTTTATCACATTCTATTATCGCCAAATATGCTACAATGCAAGAGTTTTTAATGATT
Organism: Cylloceria caligata; assembly: GCA_963942595.1. Lineage (NCBI taxonomy): Eukaryota > Metazoa > Arthropoda > Insecta > Hymenoptera > Ichneumonidae > Cylloceria > Cylloceria caligata. The sequence continues at coordinate 46,997,724 of OZ012708.1, forward strand.
TTCGGAAAGTTTGTTGTTGGACATTCTGTATAAAGATGTTGATATTTCACGAAAATTCCTCAAATCAAGCATTATTCATTTTTTTTCCCTAAATCATTTCTATCTTAATGATGTCGTTATTATGAAGTAGTAAATGAGAAATGCAATATAAATGATGTCAAAAACCTCGAAAGCTATTAGTGTGATTATTTTGGCTTTGACTACAGCTCAACTACCTTAAACCGAGTCCGCATGGAGATCGTATCGTCAATATCGATGACCAATTACGTCAATTACAGAATGTCTCAACTAATTATTTAATTTCAAAATTATTTTTTCTATAAGAAAACAAGTAAATATTTATTACGATAAATAATGTTTAACTTTTTCATTGAACCATTAATTTAAGGTACATTTTCGTTAAAAAACCTAATGATCATATTTTTTTTTGTTTTTTTTTTTTTATCATTCAATTTGAATGGACCAGTCGGTGGTAAAGATGTTACGGCATGACGTTTTAATTTTAGGAGAAGGTACAAGTAAACATTATGACGTTTACTGCTATTGAATAGTTCTCCGAGCCTCAGTGCCCTCACTCTAACTCGGTACAGATTAAATTTGGTATAGCGATCTTATACAAGAGAACAACTAAAATATTAATACGTCTCGTTCTACGAGACTCGAGCACGGTGACTCCTGTGGGTTGTACCGCTCACCCTCTTTCCACTATCGCGACGGACCCTTTCAGAGCGACCCGTTTTCAAGAGCCTTATAACGATTGTTGTTACGCTCACTCTCGGTACCTAGAAAAAGGGTGGGCGAAGGTGGGACGGTGAGCTTACAAACATGTTACGCCGCTAGGTAATTATATTTACCTTTTTGACTTTATTATTAACGGGGCAGACGCAAAGGGGAGACTCTCGACTCTACATCTCAATTCTTTTATACCCTCCACATTTTTTTTTGTTATCCCATTCTTATTTGGTGAAATTCTTTTCCGCGATACCCCCTTCCTTCTTTTTGCCTGAAAATATATAGTTCCTCTGTGACAATAGAAACGAATCTCACTGGCAATCGTTACAATTACGCACTCTGCGGTTCTTTCATTCGAGCACCCCCTCCAATGACAAAAAAAAACGAATAATGTTCCAGTAGCTCGCGTTATGAGGGTATACAGTATCAAAAAAAAAAAAAAAAAAAAAAAAAGAAAAGAGAACAGGACATATCTGCTGCAACGATAAACGAGAAAAGACGAGAGAGTGGTGTAGGTACACGCGTGTGCTACTGTTGGAATGAGGCTGCAGGCGCGAAAGCGCACGTTTTCGAAAGGGGATGAATTCAGCGGCAGTGCCAAGCTCAACTCTCTGCTCTACTCTCCTGTGCTATCCACAATCCACCTCCTCCCCTTACTCCGACGGTACACACAACAATGGCACAACACCGACGCCGCGGTAATACAATATGGCTGATAGTTACCGAGGCGCATCGTTTTCCTGCTCGGTGATTCCCGTATCTCACTCACACACGTTCCAAACGGCTTCGGACCCTATTTGTACATGTTACGTACCAACATAAAAAAAAAATTGTGGTGAATTCAGCCTTTTACCACACGCACAGTCGTCACTGGTAGCCAGCTGTACAACTCGCTGTACACGCGTCTTTTACACGCAAAAATTTCATTGTCACGCTTTTTGCACGCCGACGCGTAGATGCGCTGCGTTAAGCTTAACGAATTCTGTGGACTGCTGCTGTTCGGCGAGTTCGCCAGTTTTGAGGGGCAAGCTCGACACCGCTCTGGATCTTTTTTTTTTTTGCAAGACGAATTTTGCTCTATGTCCAGATTCATTTCTTTCTGGTCGTATTTCGAATATTTGTATCGTAATTATTGGTTAAATATAACTTTGTTTACTTACGGGTACGATTTGTTTTTTATTAAAGAAACAAAAACATTGAATTGAAACAATTTGTTTTGTATAAAACATTGATATTAATCGTACTTTTGTGTTTAAAAAAAAGTAAAAATAACTTTTTAATTCATTGAAAAATTGAGATCAACCGATGTTGAAAAATCGTTTTTTTTCTTTCCTGAGTTCAAGAATCTTCCAGGACGTGTGCCGTATCGTATGAGCAACGGTTTTGCTTGTCTCTACTGCGGAAGTGACGTTGGCACAGGCGGAAATTCGTACTGAAATTCCAATGGATACGAAAAGGTCGCAGGGATTGAAGGGGTGCGCAGTGTCGGAGGGGGCAACAATCAGGGCAGACCCGGCATTACACTCCATTCATGCCCCTTTGCCTCTGCCTACACCCCCTGCCTCCAAACGTCCTCATCCTCTTACTAGAACGCTCCTCTTCCACCCTCCTCCCACTCGTCCAACCAGCACCCCATCCCTAGAATCGTATTTGGCTGACAATTCTTCATTTGCGTGCTGCAAAACTCTACAGCGAGACTCGAATGGCTAGCGAAGGTTACAAACTACCGCGTGATAACATTTCCTAAAAATTTTACAAGGTTATAACACGTAAAAGTAATATCCACCTTCAAACGACGATATTAAATCAAAATTCAAACATTTTTTTCATCGACAAATTGATTTTACTGAGGTAAATTTCATGTTATTGATATATTGAACAAAAATTGCGTGATTATGGTAATTTGGTAATAAATAAAAACGTATAATTAATACAATGGTTTTGTTGAAATTATACGAACAAAATTTTCTTTCATGCAGGAAGTATTGTTTTTATGATGAAACAAATAAATATTTTTATGTCAAGGTACTCAAAATACTCCAAAACGTTCAGAAATCATGTTTAGAAAAAAATTCTGGATGTCTGTGTGTGTGTGTCAGCGTTGAAAAATAACTTCATAACGTATTTATCAACGGAGCTGAAATTTCGTGCGCAAGTATACGGCAATTACGCTCCTTTGTTTGTTATAATTAACGCAATAATTAAAACAGCTATTCAAATTTTATTATTTGAAATTATTTCGACTAACGTGTTTTCGCCCTCAAGCAAATTTCGAGATATCCTGGTTAAAATTTTCTACATAAATTGAATGACTTTAATATTGAATTTGGTGAGGGATTTAGACAACGCGACGAGTTGATTTTTTTCAAATTTTAATTAAAAATCAGTCTCATGACTAATCTTTAAAGCTTTGAATTCAAGAGGTTGCAGAATATATAGAAAAACTGTTCCTTCAAATAAAATTCCTGTTCCGTAAAAAAAAAAAAAAAAACAATTTCAATGTAGAACAAATTAGATTCTCATTTTTTAAATCCGCAGTACACAAAGTTTCATTCATGAAGAAGTGTAAATTGAGGAATATACTTTCTCAAAGAGGAAGCTGGTTGTACTGCAAACTAAAAAAAAATGAGAAGGCAATGTGCAACATTGTACTTTGTAACTTCATTATTGTTATTGTTACAATTATTTTCACACTTTGATTGTCACCGTCGTTATAAAAAGTATTGAGCCATAAACTTGTTCAAAAACAGTCGGTAACATCTGAAATTTCATCGCTTTACGGATTGCAATTAAATTTGTTCAAGACTGCCACGGCTGAACAGTAGTCGGTTTGTTCATAGCCATCGCTACGACAGGGTCAGACGGACATTTCCTATGGTAGTCGTATAGTGTAGCGAGCAAGCAGTCGCATACATACAATAAATCGACATTCGTGTGCACGTAGGTACCAGTATAGAAGAGGGGTACAGAGGCAACCGTCATTTGGACAGTATTGTCGAGCAGGCGGACTATACTATAGCGTCACCGTGCGAAGCGAGCCTACTAGGAATACGGAATTTGTTCGTTCGACGCACGAGATCATGAGCCGCGCGAAATTGCGATGTAGAATTTATGCAATTTTTAGTTCGTGGAATTGCCCAGAAATCTTTTTTAGACGAGACCGCAAGTGCCTGAGCGAGAGCACGCCCGTTATAATGCTTAAGCGAACTTCAATCTTAGAACGTTGAACTCTCTTTATGATTTTTTGTGAATATTGTAAAGACCACTGAAAAAAAAAAACAGAGAAAACGGGTACAATAAATATCAACGACAAGGAACTCACCTACGAACTGCTCTTTATGTCTGTGGCTAATGATTCTGCTTGTCGCGACATTTCCTGGAACACACAATATTAAAATACATCAGAATAAACGCCATCTTGCTCGTAATCATAACTGTGATGAAACAGCATCTAACCTCAAAAGAAATTGATATTCGACTGTTCTCTCACTCTACGCTCATCGAGGTCTCGAATATCAGAGACCACGAGCATTGCTTACTTATTCGTCACGTACCGAACTGCATGCATGTACCTCTTCAACTCATACTTATACTTAATAGTGTGGCTCGTGGTATCGCGTTCGCCACCAACACTATTCTCTAAGAAAAACCCATGTTCACGTTCTTGTATTTGACTCTATTGTTTGTTCAGTTCTCCTTCCTTCATTCAATTCAGCTTACTCAATTTACTACCGTTGGATGTCTATAACGATTTGTTGACCGATTCCCAAATTTTTCTATTTATCGCCTCATCCTGTACTATTATGAATAAGCAATGTAATTTCAAACTCGAAGAGAATTTGTTATATTTCTTTAATATATAATTTATTAATGTTTATAAGAATACTTCCCCTTCAGAACAATTATCTGCCGAGACACAAGACGATCCCTATCCCTTCTCAATAGGGAAAATAATTTTTAATTAGCATTTCGAGTATCGAAATATCGAGTATAATATAATACGTGAATTATATAAAATAAATTTTACATATTCACGCAACGTTTTACTACGATATGAGTCATTTTTATACAGATGGTGTAGCTTCTTACCAAAACATACGACACGCACAGAATTCCAATGAAAAAATGTACGTTCAGTACGTTTTTTTGTTATTGACTACAATTTTTATTAAGAGTATATTGTGTGACAAGGGTTAAAAGTTAACGATTGCGACCAGTGTGAAGCTAGAGGCCACACGACCCGCGAAACACACGATACTTTTTGTAACAAATGCACGCAAAGAATCGTTGCTGTTTCGTGAACAAAAAAATGAGTAGCTAAGCAGAAAAATAGATTATTTAATGAAAAGCATCGAGGTTAGGGTGTTTGGGATTTAGGGGTGGAGCCCCGGTGAAGGGCTTTTCTTCTCTTTTTGTGGCTCTAACAAAATCTCGGTGTAAACATAAATGACTGTTGCTTCAATTGCACTGAACATAGCTGTTTGCCGCGATATAGTTCGCGATGGCGGCGCAGTTATCGTTTTCGACCCGCAAAACTGTAAACTGCGCACGCGCGAATCTATATTTACAATACTGCCATGAAATTGGCCACTTTCGTCCTGAAAAACAAAAAAAATGTCATACAAAACACGACTTATCACGCACGTGTTACAAAAAAAAATAATCATTAAGATTTTCAAGCACTTTAAATGTTTTTCATTTCTTTATCACTAAAAATTCGTTGAACTTCAGGTTTACAATTCTTTTAAACAAGGAAGCGAAGTGAGAATCTAGCCCGTTGCTTCCTCATTATTTTGATTCTTCGTTCACAAAGCTTCATCCATGAAAATTGATTGGCGGACTTCATTACGGAGTTTGAAAATGACAAACCAAAAGAATGAGTAATCAACGCGCAAGGTTCTACTTTGTATCCTTGTTTTTTTATTGTTTCTGAACTCAGAAACTTAATGCAACTGCATTAAGTTAAATCAACGATTGGTTCCATTTCTATACATTTGTATCAATCTAATAGAAACACAAATTATAATAATTTGATAAAACTTGTAATACAAATACCTAAATACTTCTAAATAAGAACGAAACATATCAAAGATGACATTCATTATTCAAGAATCGACTGTAAACAACGTTTTGGACGTTTGAAAAAAAAAAGTATGTGGAATAGTGCAAGATTGAAAAGAGTCAAAGTACGACAACCGGGATGTGTCGATGGAACACAGCGTTCACCTGGCTCCTTGTTTCACCTAAAATTGATCCATATTAATAAGACGTACGAGAGTCTAGCGTTCATCGACGAATTTTTGCATAAATTTGAATCGAGGATTTGAAAACCGTGGCCCAAGGGCTGCAAATTTGAATAATCGGGTATAATTTCAGAGTTTTTCCCTTGTAAACGCGAAGGAATGAAGAAGGTGGAATATGTGAGACAACGAAAGCAGTGAAGAATCGTGGTTGTGGGCCGTTTTGGTTACGTTGAAACATTTAACGTCCCGAAAATCAGTGTTTTGGAATCATAACATAGCGCACCTCACTACGTACAATTAAGTTAATGTATTCGTTGGTACAATCGAGTGACTATTCAATATCCCAACGTTCCAATTTTGCTTTAAAGTTAAATTCAAGTCGCAAAGATGGAAAATCTACAAAGTTTACAAATTCTTTACATCGTACGTACGAGATGGGATTTGTTTATGGATCCTTGAGAGTTTATTTTGAATGTTTCTATTACAGTCTATAATTATAACGAATCGCCTGAAAATTGACGATAGTTATGTGAAATTTTTTGGTGTTTTTAAATACAATTTTAACGTACGTAACACATTCGTGCACTCGAGATCTCTATCTAATATGGAATTCTTTTGCATGTTTAACAGTAGTGCTTCGATGGTACGATAAATTTCTGATCGCTAGATCCCATGAGACTACGAAAATTGAGCGAGCCCTCGGTATGCGGCCGGGCCCTATATATGATTCGACCCAGGACCACTCGGCGATCTTCTCGAGGAGCTCGCTCAACGCAGATTAAAAGCAATCTTATTATACCGAATGACGAGGTCACGTGATCAATCACAAAAACACACAACGGAACTATCGGGTCTAATACGAACGACTCAGAGGGCTATGGACGAAGAATGGCCACCCGTCGAGAAGGCGGAATGTGGAACTGTGTCGCAGGGACGGCAAAACTATTCGAAGCACCCTACGATTTCACTAAAGCTTAACGTATAATTAAAAATATCAAAAATTCACACAACATCTTTAACGAAATGTCAATTATTTTTAAGGTCGATTATTATTTTTTATCAATATTTCGTTATTTTATTTAATTCCTGCATTTTTCAAGTTAAATCACCCATTAAATTTTGAGCCCTTGAAATCGAACTTGGTACCCGGATGATTACCACCCTTGGCGTGGTCTCTACTCCTGAGAACTCCCCGGTCCCGCACGATCTATTCCATTATAATACCAAGAGGAACGTTCGCGTCCATCCATCCGTACGTCGGTGAGTCCTCGTGCTCTGTATACGCTCCGAGTTCGCTCTGAGCTCAGCCGCGGGCTTGGTGAAAGCCTGTAAAACGTCGGACACCTGGTCGGAGAGTTTAGCCGGAGCATTGTAAAGAGACAAATATGAGTTAATACGTCATCCAGCTTTAGTGCTGAGATCTCGTATCTTCTTTCCACCTTCCCCTTTCCATCAAGAATTCAACGTAAAAGATAATAACAGGATTAAGCGATTATAAGTAGCTTTTAATTCTTTTTCGTTTTTTTTTTCAACAGTCGTAGTTGAAAAAACATAAAAACCGAAAGCTATGTATATCCTTCTTTAGAAACATACGAAATCTTTGATACGCAAGATTCAATGAATTTAAAAAAAAATTAATGAATTTTACAAGAAGAAAGTATGAATTTAATTGTCGTATGTCTTAAGTCGTTAATTGATGCACAACTCTGATTACAAAATCATACCTGAGGGTGAATGTCTTAAGCGTAATATCTTTTCAGCGAGCGATATAGGACGAGCGTCGAAGGTCTTCGATCGCTGTTGCCTGGTTCATCGTCAACGATAACGATATTCTTGAGGTTGAACTCACGAGCGTAAATTTCCTCGAGTCGTTTCGTTAAACCTACGCATTATTTATGATCGCGGCTGTAATATATTTTCGTTTTCTGTGTGTATAACGTTCAGTTAGTCTATATAGCGATATTACTCTCTTTCTGTCTCTCTCGATCGAGAACATGTTTGTCGTATGCGCGAATAGTTGTTTTACATACTTTAAAGATACCACACATAGCACACTGTGTTTGAAGCCTTTTGTTTATGTTTATATTCTACATTTACGCACAAGTGCTATGCATTTCGTGTAGGTTCGTGTTTGTTTTACGCACACTGCGTTAAGCGACTGGAACGCGATAGTGTGTTTTGAGTATACGTGCTCGCGCGCTCGTTTATATCGCCACGCATTTGGGATCATGAATGATAAATATATTCGCACACATCCTATGGAGATCTACACGGGAGTATACATGTGGCACAATGTTTTTTTAGTCGCTACTGGCAATGGACGCGACAGACAGACCACACAAAATTAAGAATGTTATCCCGTGATTAATCCGGACGTGAGTCCATCGAGCGACTTCATCTTATACGCGAGAGTCTTGAGAGAAATTATTAATAGATGTCGATGCATAACTGATGGCCTCGACAGAGAAAGAGAGAGAGAGAGAGAGAGAGCTAACTCTATTCATCTGTGTCCAGTTGACTCTTAAGTTCTTCTTTCTCTCACTCGTTCAGACGGTATCTACGTCTTTGAATCAGACAAGGCGCACTTGTTGAAAACTCATCAATTTTCATTGTACATGATATATCAATCAGTTCAAAAGATCGAAAGATGACGATCTTTCAAGATTCTATCTGATATATTAATTTTTATAACAACCGATGACGTATAGGGTAAGCTAATAAGAAACTGTACTGAGAAATGTAGAAAATGTGAATTATTCGCTTCCTTCGAATCATCACTCTCCAATGTGATTTTGTTATTTTTTTCTATTATTGGATTGAAAGACCATACAATCTATCCGATAAAATGGATAATACGTTGACTTGCATGATCTGTTGTTTGGATTAAAGAAGAGTTTCAGGAAATTGAAGCCGGTAAGATAGATGGTGAAGCGATCGTTCTCCGGACAGGATCATTTATATCAAAGTATTGCAGTTAACCTTGGTACGTTTTACCGGACTTGTTCGAGAGTTCCAGGTTTCCTTGGCTCGAACTTACGCACTCGAGCTTTGTGGCGGTATGCGATGGAGAAAGGGCAACGTTGCTGAGAGAAAACGGGAGACAAAGGAAACGAGCGAAGACTCGAAGCTTTGCATCGAGCAAACTCGCAAGAACTTTCCTTATCGAGAATAAATATAAAATTAAAATGATATACGGTCCACGTGAGTTTGCCGTTATCCCTCGTCGGTACGAGCCTGTAACGTTTTTACAAACTATCAAACCTGAAAGGGAAAAATAATGAAAAATAATAAAACGATACGATAAAAAATTATAATGATAATGCGCTGAGTGCGCTCTGGTAATGAGGAGAAAACTTGTGTTACCATGAAAATAATCTGACGTCGATCAGACTCAAGCGTGCAGGTGGCCCGCCATGAACCATTCACATGCAAATTTCTGTCAACGTGTGCTACGGGCTTCTTCGCACAGTCAGTCATTCACTTTATCTCAGTCTTTCTCACCTCTGGTCTATCTCGTCTCGTCAAGACAGAGACTGCCACACAGTACCGGATCGGTATGATAAAGCTGACTATTTTAATAAAATTTATAAGAAAAAATGTGTCGAAATCGGTCGTCTTTGCCACGCGGGTTTGTTCGGCAACGCGCGTGGTCATCGCCCTCGTTGAATCTGGGAGTCATCGGTTGACACAGACAGCTGAGAGCGTTTAACTAAATGCGGATAATACCGTTGTCGATTTTTTTTTGCTTCGCCACCGTGTATCATTTTTCTCTTAGATGGTTGAGTCGAGCCACGGGAAACAACGAGTGAGAGTCAAAAAGTTTTTATTATTCATACGTGACATTCGGTTTGTAACGTTGCTCGAACACGTATTCCTTAAATTTCTACGTATGTGTACAAAGCAGATACGATTAAAAGTTAAAATGCAAGTCTCGTAGCTCGCTGCTAGATCTTTCGGTTGTTTTGAATGTGAGGGGCAGCCATCGCGAACGCGTTGGAAGAACATAGTTTCTAAGAAAACTGATGAAAATCTTGAGACGAACACAAACCAGTTGGTGGACTGCTCGCGTTTGCGTCCGACTTCGCCACCGCAGCTCTTCTCATTCGCGTGTTCTCTTCTTTCCTCTCGCTCAGTGTTCCGGTTGTCTCGGACTCTGCGACACCAGTCTCAACTGCAGTTGAGCGAGTGCAGCGTGCACCTTTAGATCGTATCGATTCAGTACCACCACGCAGAAACAGGCTAAAGGGCCAACTAATGCGGACCCAAATACACTCGCTTCGCTATACAAATACGTGCCTTATACGATTCGGAACGATTGTCGGACAATCCAGGGACCAAAAACCCGACAAAGATTCGATCCTTCGATAGGATGCGATTTTTCGATCACCATAATTCTCACATAACGTCACGTTGAAAAGTTAATTCATGAATATTCGGACAATACCGGTTACCATATTTTTCGAAAAGTAATAATATGTCGTACGACAAAGATCATGGCTTCTAGAACGTAAATAAAAAACAAAAAACTCGAAGAGAAATTCTAGAAAAAAGAAAAACACTCGTTCATCGGTACATTCGTCTTGTGCTGCAGAGACCAAGAACCGTGAAACAGACAAGATAGAAGAAGGCGAAGACGACAAGAAGAAGTAGACGACTAGCAGTGGAGTTGGAGATTTCGAGGTTTAGATATTACGAACGGGCGCACGGGTATAATTTTTATGGTGACCCTCATGGCGGGACGGAAGGGCGATTGTGGTGCGTTGTGTCGAGCCAGGGCAACGAGGGCAGCGAGAAGCAGGAGACGGCAGGTCAGGCGAAGCAGCAACCAGGGGACGACTTGCGGCGAGGTGGGAAGAGGGGGGCTTTTCTCGCAGGTATTTACGATGGCACTCGACCGGTGACATGGGTTTCTGGGACCAATGAATTTTAATTCCTTTCCCATCCTCTTTCGTCCGCACTCAGCCAGAGTCCGGCAGCCATCGAGTGGAGACCGTCCAGAAGCAGCAGCACCGGCACCACCGGCACCACCAGCAACAGCAGCAGTACCAGCAGCACCACCACCACCACCACCACCACCACCACCACCATCACCACCACCGCCACTACTACCACCACTCTTCCTTTCCTCTGGCACGAGGGACCATCTCGCCAGGGCCAGAAAAAGGGGCGAAGGAAAAAGCACTATAGATATACATACCGAGCATACGCTCGCGCCATGACAGCAGCCCCCGCTGTGACACCCGGAACGATGATTTAATATTTTAAGAAAATGAGAGTCTCCCACACCAGGCAACCACCACCCTTCATTTCGGCTGGACCGGAGATTCTGCTTCTCCCGGAGAGACGTCGAGAGTCCTTTCCATGTGGATATGTTCCTGGTCAGCGGGGGTCCGAGGAAGCCATTACCAAAGCTGACCATTCGATTCGACAGTTTTGGGAAAGATCCCGCGTCGATGACGTTGCTTCTGTCGATTTCACCGAAGTAGTTGCTTCTGTGGTTTCAATAAAAACTCTACTTCGGATTGCCCCGTTGAATTTGTTTAACCGCAAACTATCCGGATGCGTTGTTCGAATCCGAATAATCGAATTCTCGAAAAAATATTATTTTTCCGAAACCGCGCAATGTTTCGTTCGCAAATCTGCGGAAGATTCACGCAGGACGAATGGTTGAACGGCAGTAGATCGGGGCTCCCCCACATTCCACGGTCCCCGACCAAGAGGGACCCGCACGTTGCGGGGCACAGGGAAGGGAGCAGGACTCTGCGACAAAGGACATTCTGGTGGGGCGGCTCTAGAGACGATCGCTCCTTACGTCCTTCTCTTTCTTATCTCTTCTCCTCGCCGCCTCCTCTTCTTCGTTCCTTCTCTCTTCCTCTCATTCATCGAATCGTCTCTTCCTTACCTGAAACGTCGCTGGACCTTCGCGAGCAGCGTCCCGGCGTTGCCGGCTCTCTCTCGAGTATGCTGCGGAACTAAGGAACTTTACCAGGTTCAAGATTCTTCGAGACACTTCGCTTTGGTTCGCTGATGAAGGAACAACATTATCCAGAGTATCAGCCGATATGTTTTAATTCGGTTTTGATTTACGGTCGTGATACGAGAAAACGGAGGATGGTAAGAAAAAGAGCGGGAGATTAGCAGGCGAAACGAATACTGAAAAAAAAAAAACACCAAAAAATAACGTAAGACAGACGCGGGTCACGCACCGATACAGGACGAACACTTCTTTCTCGATAGCCGCCGTGGAAACATAAACCTATCCCTCGTGCGCGTGATGTAATTGAAATGTAACCCCATTGTTAAAGCATAATTGACTGACACCGTGCACGCAGGGTACTCTTTGTAGTGTACGTTAAACCCTTGGTGGTGCGTTACGAAGGCTTAAATCGGCGTTCGTCGAGCAGAGACGATCGGGAGCGCGAGTTCCGCGAGCACCGAAGCAAAAACACCAATCAGCCGACGAGTCGAGCAAAAACTTGGCGCACGGTAAAGCGCGAGAGACTAGTTCCAGTTATATAGCTATATCCTATAGTCTGATGGCCACTTCACTTCGATTCACCTGACCAGGACCAGTAGCAACACTTTTCGTTCTTTCGTTATAAAGTGCCTGCTGTATAAACTCGTTCAGAACTCAAGTGAAGGGAAGAGAACGAGACTAATATTTTAAAAGCGAATAAAATTTAATTATTTTTTAATGCAATTTGCGATTTTTTTTCCTTTTTTTTTATTGATGCGATATTGAGGGGCAATTACATTAGCGAATTAAGGTCGTCTGGAACACACTTCTTATCGGTACCTGTTTCTCACACACATGAGTATTTCCCATTAATTCGTATACAAGTTGACTATAATTCTACATCCTCCTATCAACGCACTCCAAAATCGATGATACTAGCCTATGAGTAACCTCATTCATAACCGTTGTATCTGACATGGAAAACGCATTCTAATTTCTTCATATTTTATCAATGCTAAATGAATATTTTTTGTGTCGACGATAGGCAGCAGTTGGCTGCATAAATTTAACTGCTGCCTATCGTCGTACAGCTTAAATATTGTCTCAACATTGATAAAATATGTTAATAGCTTCTATCTCAAAGGAATTACTCTTTAGTATTTGCTTGCATAACTGTGAAGAAGTAATTTCCAACGGAAGAAATAAATCTTCCATCGCCATAAATTTTATTGCAAATATTCTTGTAAATGTCATGGAATGAGATAATTTTTTGAGTTACTCTTTGGAGTTCCTGCGGGACATTGACATTCTTCCACATGTTTCTCGAAAGTCACACTTAAGATGATGTAACACAACTTCGGAAATTATGATTGGTAACAAAAATTGTAATTCAATTTACTCAGAGCGAGTCAATATTTCAGATAAAATCAAGTTTAGATCAACATCGTTTATCTACTCTTCAGTAAAATGAAATTTGATTTTTTCTCAAAAATCAATCGTATACATCATCTTAATGATCTAAGAGAATTTTTTAAAAGATTATATCAAACAATGTTTGTCTATAGATCACAATTACTCTTGATTGTATCACTGAAATAAATTTTGCCAGATATTCTACATTGAAAATACTCTTTAGCTTAAGATTATGTTGACATTTACCAATTACACACCAGGCTGGAATCATGCATGTTCCCGGTTCAAACCCGGGTCATAGTAGAATTTTTTTCATAATTCCTTCGTTAAAGAATCGTTAAATCTGGTTGCTTAAGCAATTTTAATTTGATTGGTACAAGCAATTACAATCGATACCTATGATGATACGCAAATGTGGAATTTGATTTAGGCTTCTCGTTCCCGCACTTAGAATCGCCATAAAGTATCTCGCACCCTGAGTTGTGTTTCACAAAATCTCTATCCCACTCACCGAACATAGATGCTATATCTATATAAATGTTCAAATTTACGCGGTCTCTCGTCTAAGAATTACTAAGATTATGTTGTACAGATAAGCGTGGATACTTTTCCGTCGGGCAGCTATCGCAAAACTATTCGCATCAATACCAGAAGCAGCTTCCGATATACCTGATGGTTACCTTGTTTACGCGCGTTCCCAGTGGGTCACGTAAGATACGAGAAAGAAAGAAAGAGTGTGAGACGTCATGTATCACTGTCACGTTCTTACTAACAAAGCAGCGCGTAAGCAACGTAGGTGCTCAGCTTCGCATCGATGGTTTTGGTGCATGCCGAATACCGGAGAATCTCCTAAAATTCATCCTGAAGAAAGGATATTATAATCTGAGATACGTGGAAGATATGAGGAGCCTGAGAGTTTTCGATTAAAGGTCAACTATCCTGATTACTGAACTACGCCAAGCTAATTACCACTTAACTTTAATTGTCCTTATATATTTAATATTCCACAATGTTACAAACTCCCCTGCCGAAATCAACTTTGGCTTTGACTGAGTCGCCCTGGAAATTCTGTAAACGCGGTAGTACGGTACAATACAAGATAAACAAAGCGATACAATACAAACCGATTGTAGAGGGAAGTAATACTACAGACTGGGACTGCCTGAGGGACGGTAGGAACCGGAATACTACAAGCAACTCTGCCTAAGGGCGTGGGGTCTAGCTCAGAAAGGGAATCTTAGGAAGAGCGCGTGCTACCACTCGATAGCCTCTTAGCTAACTTTTGTTAATTGCCAAAAGTGGGTGTCGCGAGTTTATGGTCGCAACCATGTTCGTCATACCACTTTATAACCTGGAAGAAGTGGAATATAAAAGGGACCATCCGAAAAAAAATACAGGGCATCTGGGCCGGGATTTGTACGTGGGACCTTCCGATTGCCGGTTGACTGCTCTGACCACTGAGCTACCCTAGGCCGCTTATCATACTTATCCGAATTGTTCTCATACATTGAATATTCCACCACGCAACGATGGAAGGATCTGATAATTATCTTTGTGAAGAATCTTGGTACAGAAGGATTCGGTGTTGGCGAGTTTTTGAAGAAGCGCGGATCCAATGAATGGTTCGCATATCGAAGAAAATCAGAAATGTCAGAGACAATATTTGAGTTAAACGAGGATCTCGCACCTTAAATAATTTAATTTATTGCGTGAATAACGTTCACGATCCATAAAACTCTAATGAGTGTCGAATGAGGAGATAATATATGTCCTCTGACCTTATTCATCTACCAGGAATTTACCCCATCATCCAAGATCTCGTATACGAAAAGTGATTAATTGTTTGCAATTGTTTATTACTTTACTACATCGGAAACGATGTCTGTCATTGAGTGGAATCTCATAAAGAAATCTGTAACGAGGGACACGATGATCAGACGAGGAGTTCTTAAATTTAAGAACAAAATGCAAGGTAAGTCACATTTTTAAATCGTTTTAAATCTTCTCAGTAGAATTGTTGAATCAAATAAATAATTCTCCATGGTTCATATCGAAATCGGTATACTTCTTATGGCAGCTGATTTCATTCTTAACAATATTAATGTGTTACATTCAGAAAGAGGAATTCTCGAAGTTAGCTTAATTCAATCGACGAACCAAATTCATTTGGATCTCATAAATGCTTCGAAACAAATGATCCAAATTTTGCCTGGTGCCTCAATCACCTCGAGCGATTAAAGTTTCAAGGTGATCAGAGGGTGAAAATTGTTGATTTTAATTGTTACAAAAGATATTACGTTGTCTTACGACGATGTTTTCGAAATTTACAGAGTCCACGTTGATTTAGCGAAATTGAGAAATGCAAGTCTTTCGGAAACGAGACATTGGTCATGTGCGTAATTTATGAAATGGTAATGATGAACATGGATAGTGCGATGTATTTCATATCCGCAGTAGTAACTAAAATGATTGCTACTAATGTAGCACACAGCGGGAGATAGAAGTCCCAAGTTGTGCATCAGATATATCACAATATCACTTACACAAGCATCATTCAAAGACAGCTAAACGAAGATTAGATATATGTACTTTGGCTTTACATCAAAATCTACGTTATCCTTTGAGTCAGCAATGCGTCGATTTAAAAATCACTAATCTTGCCGTCTTTGAAATGGAGAAGGGACCAGGGTGAAATCGATCGCGATTATGGCCGACCCCGATGTTATTGAATATCGTGAGCTCAACGGTTTGCGAGTATTCGGTGTGTAACGATCTAAAAGAAAATAAATAAAATAACCATTGACGAAATTTAAACCAAAGAAATAGTGTATTAAGTGCACATTTATTTAGAAAGAAAGATGTCAATCAGAGAGCTGCAATTGATTTTTGAAATGCTATTACTTCCAGTGGGAATTAAACGAGTAAATTAAGCACGTTGGGTATGTACTCGTACCTCGATCTCTACTCTAAAACTAGATAGATGGAGGGAGTTGAGCTCAATTTCCCGGGGTAGGTATCTCGAACGGTCAGGCAAACGTTGACGAGGACGAGGAGGAGGAGGAGGAGGAGGAGGAAGTGGAGGAGGAGGAGGAGAAGGACGACGACGACTACGACGACGACTACGACTACGACTACGACTACGACTACGACTACGACGACGATACGACGACGACGACGGGGTTGAGAATAGCGGGATGGCAAGACTGTGGCGGTGGCGGTCGAGGGTGGATGAGGGGCTTAATTAATAATCCCGGTAATTGGACTCCGTTCGATCTAAGATAGCCCCTATTGCCCAACCAAAGGCACCTTCCGTGCGTGTGTGTATCCGATTCTCGAATCTATCCACATATACACGAGCATGGATATAATGCTATATAGGTATAAAGGAGAATTTCAAGAAGAGAGATGGATAGTTGATTCGCCCAAGTCTCGAAGCTATCCGAACTTGGATCGATTTGTCGATAACAATTCGAAATCCTATTAAATTTCAAATCATGGTGGACTAAAGTAAGTGAGCCATTACCGTACAGTTATATAGATATGGACAATTAACCGGGCACCAAAATCCCAAAAGGATATGTCTTGTTTGTAGAACTTTCATCCATTCTCTTCACAGTTGACACATCATTTATCAAGGAATGAGTGGACCAAAACGAGAGAAAAAAAAATGAAGAAGGTTAAGTTCTTTTTTTCTTGCCATCTCTTTTCTTTCGACTTTATTCTTCTACCTATGTGCGGCACGCTGTCTGTTACAACCAAGAAGTAAAGTGTGTTACAGTTGAAAGAAGAGACGGCAATGACAAAGACGACGAATGGTTGAGAATCGAAGAGAGACAAAGAAAATGAACTGGCTCGAGGCGGCCTGAAGATGAAGAGGCCAGAGGTGGTCAACGCCGAGTGAAAGGGTAAAGAAAGAAACGGAATATAGAATAGCTCCGGTCAGAGATGGAATGACGAAGACGAGGAAGAATGAGAGGTGACTGTGCCGAAGGGTAAACTCAGAGGGTCACAGGGCTGGAACGAAACGAACGGATGAGGGAGAACGCGAGGAAAAGACGAGGACGAAGATGAGAGTCGCGTTGCGCCGCGCCTAAGCGTGCACTCGAACTCAAACAACTTTAAGGCCGCGCACCGGTGCAAACAAAACAGCGCGCTAATTGCTTACGTCACTCGGCAAGTCAATGGACTTCTCTATCTCGCTCTTATGGAGAAGCAGCATCGGTAGAGAGAAGGATTATGATGCTTCCATTGGCTAGAGTAAGAGAATGCATATAACGTCCTCTCACTCGCTCTTAGTCTCTTGTCTCATCGAGTCGTGAGACGCGAGGGTCGCGGAGGCCTCGGGTTTCAATTAAATCACGTCCACGCACTGTTTACCCCGTATAAACTATGTGCTGGTTCGTTTGGCTCGCTCACTCGTTTGCCACAAAACACAAAGATCCAAATGCCGACGATATAATGATGCGATGCCAAGATTTCGTGCTCTCAGTGATGAATTGTTACAGTGGTCAACAGTTTCAGAAAGTCCACGTATAGGAATAATGTAATTGCTTTATGCGCAGTGAAGTAGTCATAAGTTTTGCTATATTTAGCGTTACGTTAATGGAAAATGGTAATAGAGCTTGGTACAACGTTGCCATTGATCGCTGACTGTTCAAACGGTAAATTTAACTATGTCTACTACTACACCTTTCAAAGTGTACTTACATTTACAATTAGTGTCTTCTGTACGATATCATCACTGCGATTGAGATTCCTTCGTGTCGCTTGAAAAAAAAACTTGGACTCAATTTACTTTAATTGAAAATATTCACGGTCATTGCTCTTGTAGTCAATTAAATTACTCTGTAACGTTTCGATCGATCGTTAAGTCTTGGTTTCGTTCAAAATTTATTGACGAATTATTCTGAATAATTGAACAATCATTCGATAATTTTTCGGATTATTATTTAAATCATTGGAGACACTCAGAACTTCTAGCAAACTTGGCTCATGCCGGATATATCGCTTCATTTGGCGGTTTCTTTGAGAGGAGAAAGAAAAGGTATAGCGGAGTATGACACAGAGAAGGGAGCCGGCGAACGTCTGCTCGGTTCAAACACGCTCGCGAGGTGTGACTTTCTTCCATGTTTCCAAGAAGAAGTTTGCAGACTAAACAGGGTTCGAGTCTTAAACGGGCTGTCCCGACGTCCTGGTCGACAACTTCCTGAGATAAGCCGGCCCGATAGAGGCGTAAGACCTCTCTTCCTCTCTCTTTCGTTCACTCTTTTCATCTTCCTCTCTCTTCTTTCTGTAATCCGTTGTACCTTCGTGCCGTTTGCCTCGCACAAGAGTCTTCCACCCTCGAGACTTCTCTTTCCTTTCTTGTTTCCCTTCTCTGTTCCACTATCTTATCTACTACAAACAAGAATTACGTTTGCACCGTAATCTCGGCGAGTCGCGATTTATTATCCGAAGTAGCTTCGTCGTGGTTGTTCTCTTTCTCTTCTTCCGCACTGCTGTTATTCCCTGGCGAGGCTCATTCGAAAGATCGTATTAACGATTTAACAATTAGAAATATAATTAATAACACGATTTTTGACTAATTTTTCACTTTTAGTGAATCTTATTGGATATTCACGATGGAGCGAGTTAAGCGGCAAACGCGATTGTCCAAGCTCAACAATAAACTGATGAGTTTTCCGTGTAGTTATCGTCAGGAAAGGGGATAACCGAGAGGTTAACCGGAAGTGGCACAGTCGCGCGTATAAAGCCGAACAAAAGAGCTGCCGTACTTCACCGGCTCACTTGTTCGCGTTATGGTGCCTACGCGAGTATCGTGGCTTGATATCGTCGTTGAGCACCAGAGAGTGTCATACGCAGAGAAAAAAATAGAATATGATACAAAGAAAAAAAGAAAAGCGGTAGAACGAGAGGCGGATAACAAGAAGTACGTTACGTGGCGCCACAAGTGCGCGATGAATAATAAAAAAAAAATGAAAGAAAACAAAACAGCGTCGACGTACAGTGTGGCGCAGTTTCAACCTGGTGTTATAGTCTGATAGATCCGAAAAATAAAGCTGGCCCGCGTGTTCGCTCGTAATCGTAGGTAGAAAACGAGATTCTCGGTGCCGGCACACACGATTCTGTACTTTTTTTTTCGTCAGAATTTTCCGGCACGAGTTGCCGCGACCACAAAGGGCGGGTGTTGAAACGCAATTCGCACTAACCGCGACAATGGATACAAAGAACACAAAGAATTTGTGAATCCTGGCAAGGACATTTCCGGCTCCCTCTCCCAACTCTCCTCTCTCTCTCTCTCTCTCTCTCTCTCTCTCTCTCTCTCTCTCTCTCTCTCTCTCTCTCTCGCCTTCTCTTGGCCCGGTGTCGATGATTCGGTGAGTATATTATTTCGCGTCGTTAAATGAATATTTCGTAAGATGCTTGATCGATGCAACGTTGAGCGCAAAAAGGAATGATACGGTGCGCCGATCGCGTGCTACATGTGCGTGAAACGATATCGAAATGATCTCGTACATAGTATATACGACGACCACAGGTATATACAAGACGATTGGCGCCTCGAGGCGCGCGCCCGATCGATTTCGATCGTGATGGGTCGAAGGGCCGATCGTGAGCTCGTCTCTTAAGAGTGGGAAGAGTGCAAAAAAAAGGATCGAGTGAGAGCAAGAGATAGAAGGTACCTATATTATTTGTTCCCTTTCCGAGTTCGCGCCCTCCGGGTTCCCGGCCAGCCAGTCGGACGGACGAATACCAAATATACTAGGACGAAACATATATTGGTCTGTATGAGTATGAATTTGAGTGTGTTGGCGTATGTGTACAAAAGAATGGTACGCGTGTTGCATCGTCTCACTCGACACGATCCCCAGATTATACCTACACCCACGCCAGCACCACCAAGATAATATAGATAGTAATTGCAGGGTTTGCGCTGGCCGCGTGGACGGCCAAATCGGCTCGACAGATCGATCGAGAGTTTCTTTCTCGAAGAGACCGTGCGCTGAGTGCAGAACGAGAGACGAACCGTGGGCAGACGAAGACGAATAAGACAGGAAAGAGAGAAAGTGATGCCGCGAGGAGAAGGACTATCGCGGAGGGGACAAAGAACGATGAAAGAGAAAGAAAGAAAGAAAGATCGGGATAATGATGCGCCCAGGTTGAAATCGTTCTCACATTATTTTCTCGCGTGGGGCTCACCAATGTGAACCAATGCTAGAGAGAGGGGGGATGGGAAAGAACTCGAATCCTTGCGGATTATATACCCCGTGGCGAGATCGAGCGCCCCCGCCCCCACCTTTCACAATCGGAACGGAATTTCGCGTGCCGTGTGGGGCCCGGTACGAGCAAAGTCCGCGGGAACTCGTCTGCTATCTGCTCTCGCTCCGACTCGCGGCCATATTGAAAATTACTCGAGGAATTCGTGTCGGTACCCCGTGACCCGAACCTCCTCACACCGCTAATTTTACGAATGTTCGACGTCTTGTTTCTTCTTTCAGATTCTGCTTTAGCTTTTCGCGACGATAGATTCGTTCGTTGCGTTTCGTCAACAGAGTTTTTTTCTTTTTTTCCTACCGAAACTCGTCGACGCTGTTTTTACGTTGCTCCTCTTCTCTTTCCTCATCTTAATTCGAAGACTAATGCTCCGTTCGGATGAAGAAGCGTGCAAATCGATCAACTTGGTGCGCGAAGACCGTCGGTGCGTACCGAAAGGATTTTCGTACGATCCCAAAAAGAGAGACTGCAGAAAGAGCTGGCAAATTATAATTTATCGCGCGAAACAAACTCCTTGCGAAAAACCCTGGAGACGCTAATCGACAAACGTAACGAATGCATCGAGCTTGCCGATAAATTTCGAATTTCGTCGGGAATCTTATTCGCGATCATCGACTAATTGCAAATCGTTCTCTTCCGCTCAATAATCCCTTACGTCATTTTTTTTTCTGCCCTTGTCGTCACACAGAGATTTTTTTTTTTCAATTTCAATAAAAGAATTTTAATTAAATAAATTAAACTTGATATCGACTTCATTCACCCTCCTACGATGTATAGAGCCATACTTGACTCTATGACCAATTTTTCCATATACTATCCCACGATGCAATGACCATTTGAACATCCAATTTAAGCAGAATATTTTGGTCAACGTGTCAAACTCTTTAAGGAGTTTCACCAGATAGAGATAAATCAATAGAAAAATCGAAGCTATGTAGGAATTTTCTACACCGTTCACGTTTTTCTATCTTAAGAGACTTTTTTTAAAATGCATTCTTATAGTCTACATCTGGAAATTGCGTATTCTTTTTCGTTATAACTCAAGGGAAAATGTTAAGACACATATTTATAAAATTATAATTCAACAAAGTACAATCGAATGAAGTAACACGACAAAAATCAAATCGATCGCGTACTTGGTTTACGGTTTAATATTCAATACTGCCACAGCACTCGCATTTGTTTGTAGAAAGAAGGACGTTGTTGTCTCGTTCGTCCCGTACCTCGCTGGACGATATTGCATATCTCATTCCGACTCGGCATCTCTCTACCTTCTAAACCTCCTTAATGTCTATAGGAAAATAAATGTCATAGGAATATTTTTCATGAAAATGAATCGAAATATATTATCCTTCGACCACCACGGAAGCGATAATTTCCGTCAAGTCTAATAAATTCATAATAATAATGATTTTCTTTACACGGAAAGTTTTATTCCATTCAAATTAATTTGTATGCACGACACAAATACTTTTTCTGAATGCAGATGCTCGCATTAAATATTTATGGACTCTTTAAAATATCCTCAATAGTATTTCGCTTGTAGCAATTACATTTTTATCAAACGAGTTCTTCTGTTTGTCATAAATAAATAATTTTTTTTATTCCGCAGGAGTCTCATCGAGTGATAGTTCCACCTATGTTTGACGTCCTCTTTCTGCTCGCGTGTACGCCCCCAATCGTTTTCCCTCGGTAATTCGATCACGAAATTCCATTTTTAAAGACTCTGCTTCCTCCACGATTCCAATGTAATACCGGCATCATCGTCCTTCACACGCTTTACTTGTCCTTTTCGTTGTATTAACATTATTTGTAAACTGGTTTCTCGCGATGTGATATAAAATCACGAATATCTCTTGACGTATACTAACCACCTCTCTGCATTCTACGTTCTCCGTCGCCTCGTGAGAGACGTTGGCGCATCGTCTACAAATTTGCAGGCAGCATATAGCCGTGCATCAACAAAAGGGATTGTACAGTGCATCCGAAATATCATTGATGTATATTCGGATAGTGTTGTGTATGTACCGTGTGAGTCGAAGGGCCGGCTAGTGTTCTCGGAACGTTCCGTGCAATCATTCCCTTCGATCGAGAGGGACAAACAACGCGGGAGCTTTTATCGTCGTCCCACGATTCACAGCTCGCTGTGAATCCTTCATCCTTTCGAAATGCTAATCACAAAGTACATTCTTCGTATGTAATGTATATTCTTCCTCATCCCTTTGCAGTTGTCTCTTTCGGAGGAAGGACCGGTCCATGTGACGCTCGATATCCCAAAAAAGTACTGATGCTTTACAAACAAAAGCTACTTAGGGATGATAACGTATTCAAGGCTCCCGAGCATTTGCTGTAAACTATACGAAAGTTGTATATTTCACTATAGCTATATACTACATAATTGTATTCAGTTTCAGGAGCGGGAGACAGCAGCTGAGATAAACGAGAGAAAAGAGCGAAACGTGACGAGAGCCCTCGAGCTAAAGTACGCCAGGTGAAACGCGTTTCTGATCTTCTTCTCGACACCTTAAGAAGCACTGAGCTATTACCCAACAAATGGCCCTTCGGATTTAGCATCGATACACGTCGATCACGCGTTAAAATATTTCCATAAATCCATCCGCCTTCGATTCTTACCGAAGCGGGCGTCGTGAAGAAAAAAAAATCTAGTGTCTCTTCCTTTGGGTTTTTAAATCGAGCACTGCGAATGGCGAAATAAAAGAGGGGGGCAGTGGTTGAGATACTCGTACATGCAAACTTGTGAGACTCACACGTATACGAAGTCGCTTCCGCTGCTGATGTTGTTGCACTCCGTGTCACCCAATCAACCGGGAAGACCCTCGCCATCCTGACGACTCTTGGCGCGTCGCGCCACGGTGAATTAATATAATTTATGAAAATGAGTTTTGCCGTCAATGGGACGCCGATCCTTTGCATATTCAGCGACGCTCTTACCACGCTCAGCGGTCTGAGAACAAAATTGCTCGGTAAAACACGTGGAGGAACTGGTCACAGTCAAAACTTTCGTATCACAAACTCTTTCGGCGCCTCGAGTCTCGCTGTTATCATCGACCGATACTTTAATAACCGCGATTATGACTATAAAATTGGTTTTCATAAGACTACAGCTAATTCAGATTGCATTAACGAGACTTACTCATTATTATAGGCTCATTAAGGTGACAGCAGAGAAACCGCGAGAGTTGACGAGACAAGATATATATACAAAAGTATTCGAAGCGTTGCTATATTTAGAAGAAGCTGAATGCGAGAGTTTAGTGTCCCTTTCTCGAATGAGTTGGTTGACCGCTCTTGTCGCAACGGGACCGGTAAAAGATTTTTCTGACGATGCTGGTTTCCCAGAGGAGTCATAAAAGAGACGAGGACGACCTCTTAATGGAACCGGAAACCCACGATTCCTCATGGCTCGCCTTATCGAGGACTCGTTACGATAAGAAGTTATAGCGCTGCGCCGGTGTGATGCTTGCGGCAAGTACGTTCACACTACTGCAACAAATACTACTAATACTATCGCGGATGCTAATGCCGCAATGTTGTATAGGACATTCGAGCAAGAGAAACCACTCATAAAAAAACCAGGGGGCACAGTGTCACGAGATATCTTATGAAACTAATAAAGAACGAAAAGCGTCAACCAATCAGCATTTATTATCGCGACCAAAGTGAAAATATAGTAAATGAATACTTTGAATTCGTACGAGGACTGTCCGGGGATATGTGGAACCGGAAATCCATTATTTCTCGGTGGCTGTATGGCGCAGGGTTCGCGGACCGGGTTCACTCTACCCTCTCTCTCTCTCTCTCTCTCTCTCTCTCTCTCTCTATACTGTACGCTACAGAGCGAAGAGTCGTTAGGATAAGAAGTTTAGTACGCGAGCCAGCGAGAGGTGGACTTATTAACGAACGGATGAATCGAAGAATCATCGCCATTCATTCACGCTCGTCCTTCTCATTTACGATTTAGTACTCACGGGTTACCGCGTTTATGTTATTTATTTATGTTATTTATTTATTTACTTATTTTTTAAAACGCTTTATCGCTTAACGATTCGCTATTCCACTTGGGTGTTAAAAATTATACTTTGCATATAAGAGAGAATCCGAGGTCTCGAGTTCGGTAAACCGCACGCAGATGCTTGGTGAGACCGCATAACGCCCGTTGCACCGATCTCGCCCTTTCGATGCTACAGTGCCCACGAAAGGAAGTGAGTAAGGACACTTCACTCGAATATTATTACCTCGGTGTATGCATAGTAGATACACACCGGTACTCCATCCAGACTATTCTCTGTACTCGCTGTAACTCTTTTCTCTTTCCCACGTCGTTCGATCGAATTGTACGCTTCACCGGAAATCGTCGAGGTCAACGGTATCTTTTACCTCTTTTTCATAATTTACTTTTCTTCGTAGAACGAAAAATCTCGTTCGTGCGTGCTGTTAAAGTTTATCTATTCAAACACGTTTTCATCATCCGATTAATTCGGTAGAGAACTGTTTACGCACATCACTGACTATGAGTATCAGTCTCATTATAATATTGTTATTGTACTATTATTATTATTCATAGATAAACTTTTTTATGGTTACATCAAGTTGCACCGTATGGTGCATAGAGCATTCCAATGACCAGGAACAAATCTTAATATTTTGGTTCAAGGTTAAAATATGGACACCAAACACTCGTTTACCAAGTTTTCTTTAATAAACAATAACTTTATGATAACAAAAAAATATTTTTTTGGTAGATGCGAGATGCATAGAGTTAGGCACAGAATGAAAGCCGTATTAAGTGCGTGACATCTCGATGGAGACAGCGCGACGTAAGAGACGTTGCTTTCTCTCTGAAATTGCGTTAATCAAAGAGAAATTTACAATTTCTTTTACTATTGCGCTGTCTGCTTCTAAGACTGAGCCATGTTTAAATAATTTTAAGCATACGAAACGTTCAGTATCAAGTCTATGCGTTTACGAGCTGTCGATATGACGCCATGGTTTTTTTTTGTAACACTTTTTCGCCAGTAGATGGCACACTTCCATCTCTTTCGCAAAGTTCTTATAATCAGAGCTCTTACGCACCGATATGTCCCTAGTGGTACGACAAAGATGGCGTGCGCATTTCAAATATCGTGCTAGTGTCGAACACTTTCATTTCAATAGGTTTGTAGTCCTGTTCGAAACAATAAAAATAATATATTGCAAACGAAAATCATATAAAGACGGCGAATTAAAATGTTAAATTAATAAAAGGAAATAACAAAGAAAATGAAAGATAAAAAAAGCAACGAAAAATTTCCTTTCGCGCAGTGTTAAATTGAACATTTTTTTTTAAACATGGCGCACACGATTTTGCTTTAACTTTCGAATGATACATTGTGTAACCGTTTGTTTGATCGTTTCACGGATTCCTTCACATGTTATGATAATTAAATGAGTCTAGAGTGACATTTTCCCTTTGTCGAGACCAGAGGAGAGAAAATTATCCTCCAAATTTATAAATAAACTGAATAATCTGAAGTAAGATAGTTTAAAATATTACTCAAAATAAAGATTGGTTCAGTAAAAATCAAATACAAGAAAATATTTTAAATAAATTGAAATTGTTCATATTCTGAAACCATATAAAGTATAATTTTGAAATATCAATAATAATAATAATAATAGTGATAATAAACATATAAAAGATAATTGTTACAGTTGTAATCTTTATTCTGACGTCAAATTTATTAACTGATATTTATTCTGCAATCTATTAGCTTGAAAATGCTACGCCACCGATTATATTTTCAAGCATGAATCACCATATGTACTTAGGATTATCTTCTAATATCCTACAGAGTTACTTAAAACGCATTTCGAGCTACACGACCAGTCGATGAACGGACTCAAACACGGATGACTGTTTGTGCACAAGTACAAACACACGAAATATAATAAGTTAATTCTAAAAACAAGCGTGTTGTTATATGTGTGCACAATGGGCCCATGGCCTAAGTGCGCGAGTACTAATGCCCCCTTCAACAATTATTATCAATATGTGAATTGAAACAACACCTAACACGTTTATTAGGTGTGTTGCTGCAGGTGCAGGAGTTGAAATAACATGTTTGAACTAAAACGCGTGTTTTATCTAATTCTAAATATCTTAGTTTGACAGCGAATACCAGCCACGATGAACGGTCATGAAAATGTCATTGATCCTCTCATGATCCAAAGGCGCGAAACGTACAAAAATGTGTGGGGGGCGGGGGGCGAAAGCGCATGCGATAGTACTTGAGCTGTAGGTGAAACGCGTGTTTCTCCTAGTGCGCAACATATGCGCACAGGACTGCGAAGTGGGGGAAGCGATAGGATGATTGGTGTTAGGCATCGAGTGCCTATGTGTTTTTTTAAGTGTGCAAATGAGTTTCTATTGACACACATTCTATAAACACTGTAAAAAATACACCGAAATAAACGATCTTTTTTTTTATTAATGAACTTTTTCTTTTGCTGAAAATAAAAATATTAGTTGTAAAAAAAATTACAATGTTGATTACATTTGCAAAGTACTAGAACAAGAACGATCGTTACTTTAGTGTATAGACACATTTTTTCGAGCTACCAATAGCTCATCGAGATACATTGAATTGATATAAAAAATTAATATCTCTGTATATTATAAAAATGTCAACGTCACCGCCATCACCGCCGTCGCTGCCATGTAGTAGACTCGAGAAGATCAGAGCCACATAAAACACCCTGAGATTATCAATTTTAAACCTCCTTCGAATCTCCTTCATCCCAGATTAATAGTCGTTAGAGATTTTAAAATAATTTTATTGAGACAAACAATGAAAACTTCCTCTAACCTTTCATATCGACCATTAATCTGGGGTTTCAGGAGGGTCGGAGGAAGTCTTAAATTTATAATATATATAAACTAGGTACAGAGTGGATGTGAAATGATACATTGCGAGGGTGTTTTAGCGCCCAAGCAGTACGAAACCCTAGTGATAAAATAATAATATCGTAGAAAAGAACGTGACGAGCGCCTACATTCGTGTTAGTGCATATAAAGTATGTAGAAACAACTCACGTTATCCGTTATATCTACACGCTTTTACGTGTTTTGTGAAACGGCACATAAAAAATTCGTATAATTGACTACAGAATTTATATACATAAAGTGTGTTGAAACAA
Source organism: Cylloceria caligata (assembly GCA_963942595.1). NCBI lineage: Eukaryota > Metazoa > Arthropoda > Insecta > Hymenoptera > Ichneumonidae > Cylloceria > Cylloceria caligata. The sequence goes on from OZ012708.1 coordinate 47,025,540, forward strand.
CACATTTGTTTTCAAAGAATCGCTGCGTTGGTGAAAATGAAGCTAAAATTGAATTGGATGTGAAAAGCATTGTTTTTGTTGGATCCAAGCGTGGAATTACATAGCGGGACTTTGAGATCAACATCATTCTCGTCCAGTTTTTCAAAAGGAACATTTCGACTGTGTTGACCATAGACGATTCCATAAATGATAAAAGGCTCCTTTTTAAATGGAACAAGTAACGCGATGTGTGGATTTACGCGATAAATCGGTTCATCAATAAAGTGGTTTGATAATTTTTTCTTTATATTCACTAGATTCGTATCCGTGAACGATCGATCGAGTTGTTGTTACGCACGCAAAATTAAAATGTGATAAGCTGCGCCAAGTATCTCCTACTATTAGTGTGTTACGAGCTGTACATAGGACGGAAAATCGAGGCTCAACATTCCGCAGTCGCCATAACTGAAGGGACCCCACGCGACATTCTTCTTATAGTCCCTCATGACTCGTGTAAGATCCGGTCTTTGGAAAAATCGTTGGAGATCGGAGAACGCGTCGTCCCGGCGCTCGGTCGCTCATAATTCACCGTGATCAGTCGTTGCTCGCACTCTGTGCTATACCAACAACTTCTACTGACCATAGAGTCCGCACATACACTCGGTATCTGTCACGAATACGAAGGTGACCAGCTCGCGAGCAAGAATCTCTCGCGAGTTACTCGTGCGCGAGCTGAACCGAGACAGTAAAATCACACCGAGCTCTATCCTTAACCCAAGCTCAAGCATGCATCTCTGCACTATAGAAGGTATCTCCTCGCATAAATTCCACCCATCCATACAGTGCGTACTCCCCGAGTTAAGTACCCGTCTCGCGTGTGCTCCGAGCTCGCTACACCATGTTTTCATCCCCTTCATCCCTATTCTTCGTCTCGAAGTATGACCTCTGGCTGTATTATACGCGAGCGATATATTTCTCGAAGATACACCGTTGAGAATTAAGTAGAAACTTCATTGACTTACCGTTTGGATGACTCGGTATACTTTGGCTTGAAGAAAATAACACTGCACTCTGCAACAGATAAAATAAACGACGAATGAATTAAGACCCTTCGATGAATCACTGAAAGGCGTGAATGAAATAGACAGAGGCGATTATAAATAACACCTGTTGTATTCAGGAATTTTATGTGCATCAAAGCTTTTTCTCGATAAATCTTAAGGGGCTGTCAAATATCGGATTTTCGATCATCCGAAATATTTTAATGATCTCTTAGCCCCTTCTTTCTGTCTCTCTTTCTCTCAATCAGGTTCCTCAAGGCAGCATCCGTCGTCACCGGATTATTATAATCCCGTCGTAGAAGCGTTGGAACATCGAACCGCGTCGAGGATGGTGCTCTTTGGAACGTTTTTTCGCTTGCCGCCGCGACACGAAGGAAGAAATTAAATCTGATCTCCCGTGATCTGGCTCGGAACGCAACACTTATTCGGAAAAGGAAGTGGCGCTGTGCCGTGTGTTTCGAAATGGCTCGTAAAACTTCAACGCGTACCCTCACCATATACGCGAAGGAATCAACTATCTCTCTGTCTTTTATTCTTTCTCTCTGTCAAATCCTCCTTCCCTCGCACGCACGGTTACACGTGGGACCACTTTAGATAGGAATCTGGGGCCCACGGTAAGAACGGAGCGCATAAAAATTAATTTCACGATCAGCCGGATGGAAAAAGCCGCGGAGATGCGCGCTCTCCGAAGAACCTCCGAGTGTCCGAGCGCGGAACCAACGCTGAGGAATCTTTCTATGAAAATGAACCCCAACGACAACGACGACGCGACGAACAATAATATGCTTCGGTCTATTTATCCTACGGTGCAAATTTAAGCATACACCGAGTGAGAATTGTCGCGGTAAGTCAGATATTCTAAAACTGTCGAATAGATTCAGAAGAATTCATGAAACTGTAAAAAAAAATTGAAACGTTATTTCTCAATTTCATTTTTCAAACCTCTCATATATTCAGGATTTTCAGGAGTTTTAATTAAGACAGAATTTAATTACAGTAAAAATTATCTTTAAGATCCTTCACAATCAATAATGTCTTACCAATTACTTGGAGCCACCGTAAAAAAAAAATTCATCCATTTAACTAAACGGCGTAAAAAAAAGAACGTTTTTTCATAACGTATGACTAAAGTTATTGAGCAATTGTTATCTGTAACTTCAATCTCACCGGCAACCAATAAAAAAGTAAATAAATAAAACATCTTTGAGATTTAATACGATGAAACATACGATTTTTTTAAGGGTTTCGTTATTTTAAATATAAAATATTCGAACGAACGTCCCGTACCATCAAACATTTGATGACATTGATTAAATAGTTTTTCTTATTTTAATTGACAGTATATTTTATTCCTTTCATAAAATATTATTTTTATCTTGTTCGACTTATTATACTAATTACTCATTTGTACATGTTAAACTATTTGTAATTCTGTCAGTATTTGACATGCGAAAGGACGAGCAGCCGCGGCCTCTGTTACACGCGCCCAATCTACCATGCGCTAGGCAATGGTCTCTCGAACCCTCCCGAAACCGACCGAGCACACAAGTTTAATTATACGTGACACGAGCCGTCACTTTTGTCCTCGTTTTAAATTAAATTCATACCATAAATCCAGCACCAGCCGTGGAATTAAATACCTGTCGTTTTATAAAATAGAATGTGTCTCAGTCGCACTCTTTTTTCGCGGGTTCTTTTTATGCAGTTGCGATTAATAACTGCGAGTACACGTTCGCGTTATTAATTGCATTAGAAGAATCGCAGTGGAGTCTGTACGCGAGGTATGCACCATCTACTCGTCTTTCTTTCTATTGCAATGCGTTCTAGTTCCCATAATAACTATTAATATTCTCATTACAAGCTGATAATGCACACAACGTATCTTAGAAACTAAAGATATAGAGAAACGACTACGTGGTCAGATACACCGATGAACAATTTTTGTTTTTAAGCGATGCGACGATGGATCGCAGTGCAATGAGATGAACTTTGTTTGAGATAACAATATATATTAATAAATTTTATTTCATTCAAATTGGTAAGCACAAATGACGAGAGCATCGCAAGGTTTTTTACTCCGACGTTTGAGCTACGAAAATTTGTCTTTAACGAATCTACGTATTCGAATTCTAATATTTCGACGAGAATAAAACCTACGGTTTCGTGTTAACTAGTCCAGTTATAAGTAACTAGACTATCATGGACTATTTATTTATGGCTTTGCGATTCATCGATATCAATCATATAGTAATTTGTATGGTTTTCCTTTAAATTTGAGTTTCTATGTGAAATAATCCACGACTAGTTATAATTAATTAGACCCAGGACTAGTTATTTATAGTTCTATCGATCTTAACCATATAGTAGATAATTTGTATGATTTCCCTAGAAAATGAAGTCGACATCTCCATTCTTTTGATGCTTTTTTTTACTTTTTTTTACGATGAAGAGGTTAAAAAGCGTTTCTGAAATAATTCATCATCAAATCGGTAGACGTAAAAGGTAAAAGCATCGCACACTCCTCAAGTACGTACGTTTGAGCTGAGAAAAGTCGTCTTCATTCAACCTATTCGAACCTTAATATCTCGGCGAGTATAAAACCCACAGTAATGAGCCTCCTCGCGTTGTAAAGAGTTAACCTCACCCTTCGAAATGAGCGGTGTCTTATTATAGTAAACCTCCTACTTCCCGAGATTCATGACTGCTTCGTGAATGGACGACTGATCACGAATGTATTCATGATGGCATGTCATAAATAACTAAGTCCATGGACTAGATATTTATGGCTGTATGATTCATTCGCGTTACCTATACAATAATTTTAATAGTTTCTCTTAAAATTTAAGTCAACATATGCACGCTCTTGACATTTAAGTTTATTTTTGACAAAAATCATTTAAAGGTTTTTCCTGATAACTTATCTATACAACTTATACACTTTTATCTCTTAAGATGTTTACGTCAAGCGTGTCAATAATTAACGTAGTACACGAATGGTTTCATAGTTATCAGCAACGTGCGTCTTCCGGCGCTAATATAAAAATGAATGTGTGATTTTTTTTTCCTAACATAGGTTGGTAGAAAGAAGTAACCTTTGAAACAGGAAGTTCCCATACAAATTGACGAATGTATGAGTTGGCTCGGCTCCGGTTTGCGCCCTCTACCGACTCGACCATGCGATCCGCGACTGTCAAAGCTACATTCAAAAATCCTATTTAAACGCGAGCGTTAATGCAGAATCAGTAGCTGAGACATCATGTTTTGATGCACTTGCATTTGCACATATAATTCCTAAATTATCTTCCACAAGTATAAAAATAAGAAAGGAAAAATAAAGTATCATTGGAATCGTTCTGAATAAGATTACTCCTGATGTTTAGTCCTAGAGAAAAATTGTTGCATCATCAACGTATGAGAGTAAATCGTGATACTGCTATCTACGCGAGTTAGACTCTGTGCAGGATATAATCGAACGTCAAAAGTGTAAAGAGGACATACGATAAATACAAACATTGACAAAGTTGGAGTCTCTGTATTCACACGATAGTTACGATGGGTAAAAACACGCAATATCCGCACACGCCATAAAAACAAAAGTTCAAAGAGTATCATAAAATATAAAAATTGTATGTGAACGTTGTAGGTGAAAATTTTCAAGTAATTCTATAAATCTATGTCCCATACTAGATCGGTCTACGAATGAAGGTGTTGGATTGATAAAATGATTTGATTTCACAAACAAATATCACTACAAACCTATAGAAAACTTTCTAAACATTTCAATCATTGTTCCTTAAGTAATCCAACGAGGACGTCTACCCCGTTATATATATATATATATATACGTAACATAGGTAATTGCATAAAATGGTATACATGAATAATTCCCATATTGCAGTGCGATCCCTCATTGTGGGTTCGCGAATTTCCCTGCCCACTGTCCAGCAAGCTGAGCAACCCATAGCGAGCAAGAGAGACAGAAGGCACCAGGAAATTGTCGAGATATCCCAGGCGAGCTATAATTCGGTGGTAATTGACGTTATTAATTGGCCGAGAATCGATTATCAGGAAGTAACGGCATACAGCCAGCGTTTCACCCGGCTTTATCGGTCGAGCAGAGGCGACGGAGCAGCACCGCGTACCCACATTCAGCTAGATGCTTACACGGTATACGCTGGATATAGTGGAATGTAGGTAGAGTGTTGGGCGATACCTTTACAAAAATTTTATCATATGTTGCTACATACATAAATACATTTTCTAATGCAACGCTAACTCTTAATGATTGCAAATGACTTCTCGTGCACGCGCTTACAACTACGGTGTACTTACAGGCACCAACCATTGATTTGATAGGCCCGGTTCTTCTGATTCTATCGCTCTTTCCCGCTGTGTACTGATACATTAAAGCTGCACTTTCGTGTACAGGAATTACGTACAGCACGGTAAAGAGTGCTTTGCCACAGTATTAGTAGAGTTGTGATAAAACAGGCACGCCTGGTTCAATGGCTATCACAGCCCACTATAAACATGTGCATTGGACTATGTAGGTTCGCTAATCGAGTTGAGTATATTAAAACGCTTGTCTACATTTCCAGATCGACCTTTTACTTCCTTGAAATAGCGTCAAGGATGAAGGTATATATAGCTACGGGTATTACATACGTTACACGTACAGCTTTTCAAGTCACGTAAAGTGAATTTGAATGCGGTTCACGTGCGACGTAATGAATTTTGGTTCGTACACTAGTAAACGAGAAAGTATTTCTGGTTTAATTCATTGCATGTAAAGCTCAGACGGGATGTTAGTCTAACGATAATGCAGAGCCACGAGAGGAATCGAGAGCTCGAGTGTTCAGAGCCAACAGAAGTAGCGTTATGAGCTCTGACGTTTTGAATTGCGTTTGTAATGGATATTGGAAGAGAGAAATCGAAGGAAAATTGAGCGCGGGATGTCGTGTCGCGATAATTAAGCTCGCCTTGCGAGAGATCTCGAAAAGTACAGCGTCTAACAGGCACCGCGCGTTGTTGGTCCACTGGGTGTGCCAACAACGATCGAGTCGCACACCGGATGACCGCTCTCTCGATTATCACGCAGTCCAGACTACCAAGCTTGTACAGTTAAAGCCCTCGTAACTGTATACACACCGTCATAAATGAAACTTTGATTTTTTCAGAGGCAACGTGACAATCTTTAATTCGACAGTGAATATTAACAAATAAATTTTCACATAATCTCGCTGATTGACCTTCATTTTCGTCGATCGATCGGTTATCCCTTTGCAGAGGTTTTCCTATAGAAAATCCGAAAGAAATTTGTCTAAAAAATATTTCAAAGGGCTATCGCGTAGTTAATTTTTTTTTATTAGTATCGTAACGCCGCTAGGTGTCGTTCGTACATAGTTTGCTCGAAGTGAAATTACAGTAGAGACTCCATATACGAAGACCGATACTGTAGATCTATAATATTTTACTATATTTCTACAGCAGACACCTACCGAGCTCCTGAATGAGGATAAGCCAGAGGATACGTTGCGTCCACCATATTATGATATGGCCTCTGCGTATACGTGCATATATCTACGGATGTGTATGTATTCCGGGGCTGCTGGAATATAACGGGAACGTGGGCGAAAGGTAAGCGAGACAAGGCACCATCTACCTACTTGTTGGAAAATGCAAACCGTGCCAGGCTCTCACCTTGATCCTTTTGGATTTTAGAACATTACCTTCTCGATTCTGGTTGAAAGAGTGTTTGTATTTTGTTTGTTTGTTTTTTTTTCTTTTAATTATCATTGACCACACGTTTAAGAGTACCAAGATGATTTATAATATCTTGTTTGATTTATCGATTTAATTGTCCAATGATTTATCACGTGGTATTTTTTTTTAACCGCTACTGGTTATTACACGCCGAGTATACATTTGTAACGGCGATGATCGTCAATGCTGGATGACCGTACGGGGCAAGCAAACACCTCTCGGCCATTGCAAAGAGCTCTCACGTCTGCTTCTCTCTGTTGTACCTGAGAGACTGTGTGGTAACTGTACGAGCGAGCGAGAAACAGGATTCTTCGACGGGATAAGGGCGGTGAAGCGAGAAGAGTGTGTATGTGTGTGTGTGTGTTTGTGTGTTTGTGTGTTTGTGCGCGCGCGAGACTGCAGAGAGGCTAGATAGCGAAGAAAGCGCAGGAAGAAAAGAGATGAACCGTATCCACGTTCACAGCAGCCACTGCAGCATGGAAACCTGTCCCTAATTGATAGGAAATTCCTCTACGCGAATGTATATACGAGAATTTTTCAGGCACCGACTAACAGGTTGGAACTGGATACTTCGCCAGTATTTGTAATCCTCGCCTTGTTGTCACACTGCACTTCGACCAGGGGAGCATTCGATCTATATTTTAGCATCATGCGAATTGACTCGCCATGAAGGTGTCGGAATATATATTTTTTAATTTACAGCCCTATCTCGGGTCTCTATAATTTATTCGCAGTTGTTGAGGAATTATTTTAAGAAATCGTTCAGAAATTATTTTACAAACGGTTTTATCTACTTAAACTATTGTAAGATTCTGAATCTACGGTGGCGCGAAATATTATACTTTTTCGTAATTTTTTCGAGCCACGTTTATTTCATAGATAATTATGGAATATAAACCATAAAATATCTGTTTAAAAAATAAAATTAATAATTATTAATTTTATTTTTTTTAACAGTCGGATAAATCATCGAAATTGTGATTCGTTGTAAAACATTTTTCTCACTGATAAAATTCCGTGTGTCACCGGATCATGTTGTCTCAAGCCCTTTGGTCCTTGAATCTCAGCTCGGATAATAGCTTGCGTTCTCTGAAAAATCTCATCAATAGCTCGCCGACGAGGGTGTGTCGCGTGAGTGGAATTGCGAAAAAGTCAGCCTTTTCTCGTCGTCGTCTTTGTCGAGTCGACGAGACCGAGGAGCGAATCGATTGGTTTCCTGTAGCTACTCGTGCTGTACACGAATAGCCCGGTTCAGCGGCTTTTCGTTCTCGCCGTTAGTTAACGCGACTCTTTCTTCGTCGATATAATACGAGCACGAGGTACAAGAGGTGAATTTATCGAGTATTTAGCCGCGTGATATCAGTTAATTTCGCTCGAACGACTCGACGCCCCATACGTAGGTGCGTGCGCAATTAACGACAGAATCCAAGTGAGTATAACGAAGACCGGTCGGGTGGAGCGGAGCGCGAGGTTGTTTCGCTCACTCGCTCGCGCTCTTCACCGTTGGAAAGGAACGGCGAGGGGTTGGTGGCCGCGAGCAGCCCCCGTCCCGGTATCCGACAGAGACGACAGAGACCGGTTCATTAGCGACACTCGCCGAGTCCTCTCACTGCCTTGGAGACATCTATTTCATTTATTTTCTTCTTTTTCCACGCGACCTTTTTCCCCTTGCCCGCCCGTGGCCCCCCGCCATTCCTCCAAAGAACCCCTTGTACCGCTGTGACACCCCCACTGCGCACGTACTCGAACCTTTCTCGCTATTACACGCCGTATGTGCCTTTAGTCATTTTTTATCATAAGCCTATAGAATAAATTGAATAGTTGCCTTGCGTTGTACTTAAATATTATCTTCGTTACAAGATTTTATTTATTTCCGTCGTTACGTGATATTTATAATAAATATATAATTATTAATTAAATAGTGTTTTAACGATTACTTTTATTTTTATTTCTATTCCGACAAGGATATCAAATATCTTTTTAATTATGCCCAACTTTTCCGTGATACGGTGGAGGTTAGAAAAAGAACGACGATATCAGACGGTGTGATTTACGATCGCAATTAAATAATACTTTGCGTTATTAATGGCCGGTCAGAGTGTATACTTCTTCGAGCCGGTTTTCGCTTCCCTCGTCTTCTTCGTCTCTGCCACACGAGCGGTCACTGTATCTGTCGTGAAATAACATCGTATACACCCGCGTGTAAGCCTTAACCGTGCGTATAGGGGCTCTATACTATACAAGAGTCGAGACGTTAAGTGGGTTCCCGGGGCAACTTACGCCCGGAGAACGAATACGTGTATGGCTTGCGTACTCGCGTGCACGCTGTACTTGGTCGTATATACGCGCGCCTAAGTACTTACAATGTACTCGACGCGCTATCTCGGAAAGTGCGCGCAGAACTCACTGGCATTAGCTTAATCAGACGGTTACAGTCATGCGTACATTCATACGTAAGTATGGTTGGGCTCGCTTTGCGGACTTTGCTAAGCTTTGTCGCAGATAAAGAGAATTTCCCCCAGGCAAACCCTGCTTCACGAAACGTTTGCTAACGCGAGTCGATTCACTTGTATCCCGCTACAAAAGCAAGTACGAAATCCCTTATTCGCATTACGATGTATCAAAAGTAATAAACACAATTAACAATTACTTTTTGCTATTTTTTCATATCAGTGATTACCTGCAATGCAATGTTTAGTTCCAATCGCGCAAATTCTTTAGTATTTCTTGCATTTTGTTTTTATTGTTTATGAATTTATTAATTTTTTTTCTTTAAGGACCAAGAAGAACATCTTGGATTAATTTTTTCATTTATCTGACCACTTTTAGTCAATATTGTCATAACGGTAAAATTATTTTGACAACGACACAAGATTAAAGAAAGTATTAATCGATGGTTTATTCTATCGGCTATAAAGTGAGTACAACATTTATCTTTAATAAAGTATTTGCATTATTTTTTATTCCTCATAGAGGAAGCTTTGTGACGATGAAACTATTTTTTTTTCAGTTTTCAACGTATTCAAAATGTCCCAAAATTTTGAAAAATCATATTTAGGAAAATGTCCGGATGTGCGTGTGTGTGTGTGTGTGTGTGTGTGTTTTTGGACTGTAAAATTGAAACTTCTGTAGCTCGAGAATTGTTTGAGCTGCAATGCTCCCGTTTCGCACAAATGTTAATGTACATAACCTCTTTATTTACTGCAAATTTTATCAAAGTTCCTAAAAAATTACAAAATTTAAGGCTTTTTGAAATTTTCTAACATGTCTGTGGTTGCTCTAATTTTTGCGAATTCCAAGATATTGTGCTGATTTTGTTTTTTTTTTTTTTCTAATAGAGTATTATAATAGTAGAGTTTTTATAAATTTTGGAGTGAATTGGTCAAACGGTTCGGATATCAACAAGCTGCAAATTGAAAATTGCAAAATGCTTTCTCGAGATTCTGCGCGATCCTTAGCTTTCTCAAATTTCTCAAACCATAGCTTTCTCTATGAGGAAGCCAAAATTAAGAATGATATTTCCTTATAGAGAGGACTTCGAGTATCGTGCGGAATCTCGAGGAAGCAGTTGGCAAAGTTCAATTTGAAGCTTGTTTAAAAGATTTTAAACTATTTTATTGTAATTAGAGTGAATTTTTATAGGAGCAAGGGTGGTTGCGGAAGGGTGGATTACGAATTAGTCATAGAAGAGATGATAAGTGAAGAAAAAGTTAATGTAAATATAATAATAATTGTCAAGGCTGCCTCGTGCGAGTGGGTGAAATTCACTATGTGTTACAAATTACATCGAAGGCGTTGAAAATAATTTCATCCATCTTTTTCGACGGGCTTCGACACTCACAGGTTGAATTACCTATATAATATATCGTCGGAACCGGTAATGTTCAGGATTGAGCTAGTAAACTATTCTATCACTCAGATTTCCACGCATAGATGAAAATGCTTCCATTACAGGCATTCCGGTGTAGGGTACAGCGCTAACGCTCGCACGTGAGTACCTCGGACAACAGGTTGCATTAATTGACAAAGATAGCATTTTCCGCGTCGACGTACCTAAACGCAAATATTTGATTGCAACGCATGCTGCTGATGTTCTACGTATACGTAGCAGAGTCGAATGGACCGGCAGGTGGTACGAACGGGGAGTGGGGGATGATAGTGGCGTGGCAAGTTTGCCGCGGTGAAGGACGAAAAGCGTGGGAGAAGAGAAGGATTGCGCGACGCTTTCGACCAACAGGCCATGCATCCCCTCCATCCTGTGAGTCCCGCGGTTCGGTTGATCGAACACATTTTAATCAATTCCATTAGTCTCCTGTAGCCAGCATCCCTGCCCGCCTCTACACTCGGTCGCTATTGCTGTTGGGGTGATGCGCGCACTTTCACGTATTTCTACAGGCACAGGGATCCCAGTATAATACCTATACCACATTCAAAAGCAGTGGCTGGTGCAACGAGGATAGGTTTACGAACGCCGCAACGCCGTGCTCGCGATGGGTCGGTCCTATCAGCGCCGAACGACCGAGCGAGCGAGCGATACGAACCCCTTCCTCCGCATTCCCAAGTGAAACCTGCAAGTTCACTGCTCGGTACGTATGTGTACACGCTCCCCTCGTTCCGCAATGTGTGACGTCATCGTTTCGGTTTACACGCGCCAATCATCGGCCGACTAATTGGTCGGTATTCCGCGACCGATTCCTCACTCCATCGATTTAGCTCCGCACAGCATCAGGACCACCGGCCACCGCCACTACCACCGCCAACATCGTTTCTACTCATTTCTCTACTTCGTTTTCTCACTCTCGTACCATAAAATCTCTTTCTCTTTCATGGAAGGATGGGAATGGAAGGATGGGAATGCAGTAAATGGAATGGAAAACAGTGAGCGACGAGTGAATTGTAGAAAGGAACGAGTAAACAAATACTAAGTAAGGAATCGTAAGATAGAAGTAAGTAACAAGATTTTATACGACGCAGCAATGACGGATAGCGAGAAATCGGATAGAGAAAAAGAGAGAGAGAGAGGGGGAGAGTTGTATCGAATCACGCAACGCATTCCGGCTGCATATCGCGATTAATGGTGCGAGCCCTTGCGCGTTTAATGTGAACGGTGTTGCTGTGAGAAAGCGCTGAAACGAGCTTTCGGCTATTCAACGTACTGTTATGGTGTTTGCGCAGGTACTGTACACACAAAGTTATTCATTCGTTACCAGAAAGTGTCTGGCATTCTATGCTGTCCGTGAGTCGGACTACGCATCTGTATGGTTGGTCATACTGTATTACACGCTGATACGTAACTAGAGTAAACGCGTGGAGTATGTGCGAGCGAATCGAGTGAAAACATGTCGAAGAGTATCGGTGCGACTGATTCTGCAGCTGATGGTTGTGATGCGTTGCCGCGCATTACCTGATTGCTGCAATCCCATGACGATGTAACGATAGCTCGCGGAACTACCAACTTCAGCGATGCTTCGACACTCGAACAACAGGGATGAACGGACACGGCGAGAATGAAGCTGATAGTAGCGAAGCACATAATATTATGTACCGGCATATGTAACCATGTTTTCGTGACCCTCGACGAGAGCCTGTGGTTTGTTTCATCGATGGGTTTACCTAATCCGTGTTGATGGGCGTAAAAGGATCTCTCGAGCAACCACAATTGCGATGACGATCGGGCTCGAGCCAAATTCTGTTGACTGTATGTCATTCGATATAGTGGTTTTGTTTATTCCGTTCGTTGCACCCACCGATAATGACTCGCTGACGATGTTTTGTCCCGTTGAAACGTCGAGCATTCATCGCGTTGATAACGTATGTTTTATACCGGTGGCGTGTCATTAATTAACGATTCGAGGTGGTGGAAATGTCAATTTTTTGTCAACGCGAAGCGGTGAATTGGTATGGATCACTTGAACCGACACTGCACAGCTTCGAACCGAATGAAGTTGTCGGATCCGATGATTCCAAACCGCCTGGTTGGCGATGCTGAGACGTGTCTCGCAATCCTGCGAAGCTATACATTACGGTGTACGAATACGTATACACAGAGATCCCATTTAGTCGAAGAATTAGCATATAAATTAGGCCCGCCCGGAGAAGTGGTCCGGGAATCGCCGTTCAATTCACTGGGACAACCGGGACCACCGGCACCTGAAATATTTTCAATTACACGAAGCGATTCGAGGGCAGAAGGAGAGGAAAGATCGATCCGCAGTTCTGACGGCAGAAGATACGAGCGAAGGGAAGTGCCGTCGAGGAGAGCGAAGCACTTACTGCCCGGTGACGATAAAATTTTCATCTCGATAATTCCACAAAAAAAAAAAACGTAAATCATAGATTAACATACCAAAGATCTCACGCTCGCATTTTTCGAGAAAATAAACCGAAATCTTATCGAATCTCTTGAAAAAAAGTGGGAGGACAACGATCAGCGGAATTTCCGCCGACTCTGAAGTCAATATTCCACAGACTACACACATGTTTTCCTTCGAATAAGTTGATTTATCCGAGAGATTGAGAGAAAATGGCTTTAAAACGAATATAAGTGAACGTAACATTTGATTTCTCTGCAAAAGCCCAGGCAGATTTATGAGACAACATCCGAGGTATCATTCAGGTAATAAAATACAGATCGATTCTCACGGACTTCGAGCCGGTATAGACGTCCTTTAATCCTCCTTGGTCCATGTGGGTGAAAGACGAACGAAAAGGATGTAATAAAAGAGGAAGGCAAAGCGCGTATTACCGAATGCAAACCCTCGGACGTACTTCCGCGCCCAGGAGACCGGATAGCAAAGTCTTGTAGCATTGCCTCCGTACGAACGACGCGGTCGAGTCCACTCCGCAGTGGTTTCGAATATATTCCACCGTGTACCCACTACGCTGTAGCCCCCTCCCCCCTCCCATTTATAGTATATAGTACAGCATACGTACCTAATCAAGCAATAACTATTTGTCAGTCCCCCGGGCAACCTAAATCCAAGCTAATTCGACATCCGTGTCGAACACAGATTCGCTATCGAGTATCTCTTTCTATCTGGACGACAGCATATTCGCATTAGCGAGCTCCGCAGCCCACGCTCGATCGACCATCGACTACGGTGGGCGTCCCCCGCATCCACGATCTCTCTGTTCCACTCTCTGTATATCTCTTGCACTCCTCTTCGTCTCTCAACCCTTTTGGCATCGTTCTCTGTCTCCGTCTCCGAGCCCCCTTCCCTCTTCAGGCTGAATGCTGCACCATATCGCTCCATCTCTTTCCTCCGCAGCAGCATCCCTCGCCCCGCGTTCCCTCAGCCGTCCGGCATCGGGCTAAGTGCGCGCTATAGTACGCGGAGGTTGAGGATCTTGTCCTCTCGTACACAGTGGTGAGGACCGCAACGCACCGGGTGTTGGACCGCGCTGCTGGGATCCACATCGAAGTAGTGCGAGACGACCGACCTATTCCTCCGGCTACTCTCTCCCGTTTTTTTTTGGTTTTCTTTTCAATTCGACGCAACGCAGGTCCACCTCTCGGTCTTGTCCCCTGGATTGCAGCAGAATCAGCAGCACCCGGAGCCTCCGGCAAGAACGTGCGACTGATGTACCCGTCGCTGTATACTACAACTATACGGGATGCGTTTATTCGAGATGTAGCGGACCTTCCTCGACTCCCCGTGAGGGGGAGAATTACATGGTATGCTGCAGGGAAAACCTGCAGCAATATAGATACCAGAGTCCGGGACAACGACATCCAATGTGCGAGTGTTTGGGTGATGCCAGGTTATATTGTAATTCAATTTGTGAGACTCGTTGACAGGATCAAATGATTTGTAAAGTAAGTTGTAATCGCAGTGATTTCAGATACTGATTGCTAAAATAATGATGTCATAAGATTTGAACAATGACTACTGTGAATTTATGATTTATTAAAATCTCCGTTAAGACTTAAAATAAAATAATATTTTTGACAAATTTTTAAATCGCACAAATTCAGGTGTAAAAAAATATTATATTTTAGTAAATGACTATGATTCGATATAGATAAGCGGAACATTTTCTTTACCGTAAACGTTACATTGAAAAATACTTTGGAGTTTCAGACGTCTTGTATCTATAAATAATCGAATTCTATCGGTGAGTTATTTGTCAGAATGAAGACACTCCGCAACGCCCGTCGCGTGCTTTCATTTACGGAGATAAGTCAACCGTTCTTTATACTATATTATTCACGTCGGATGCTCTACCGCGGCGACTCGATCGTTCATTCATTCATTCGATTCCCCGTTCGGTTCTCTCGTCGAAGATAAACAGAGAAATGAGAGAAGCTGCTCCGTTGCTGCTTCTGCTGCTGTTCCTGCTGCTGCTGCAGTTGGTCGATCGCCACGAGGTTCTCGAGCGAAGAAGAGTTCGCGTGCGTCCCTCGAGATAACTTGGGCTACCCGTGCTAATTGAGTGATAGCGTTCGCTTATATTTATGATCGCTTCTCCGCCCTCTTTTCTCCCTTATTTACCTTCTCACCCGTTCTTTCCCGACCTTCTTTTTCTTCCACCATCGTCGTCGATTCTCCCTCTTTTTTTTTATATTTTTTCTTGGGGCAAGATACCTTGGCCACTACCACCGCATCCACCTCCATCATCAGAAAAGCAGGAGTAGCGTAAGGAGAAATTCATTCACCAAAGTCCTCAATCCGGAGCTAAGACCCGCACTATACCTACCTCTATAGGAGAATGAGAGAAGAGTGAACGCGGGCTCGCGCCGATCCTTCACCGCGGGCGCGCTCGCGCTAAGTGAGAACCACTTTAGATAGGAGACTCTCGTCGGCTCAAAGATAAAAGGCACCCGGTCTGATGGATTCGGAACACGACGGAATTAGCGGCCCTCCGAGATACTCTATAGGAACAACTTATAGATATATACTGTCATGGAAAGGCTTTACCCCCAACGAGACTTCTTCAAAAGTCGTGTGTTTTCGTGAAATCTCGTACCGGAGCCGAATATCCGAGTTCCTTCATTCCTCCTTGTTTAACGCCTCGACCATCATAGGCAGCGATCCTCGCTTCACTTATATTTCATCTATCGAACACCATGCACGAGTTTCTCCTACTCACACATTTGCCTAGTATCACTCACGGTATCGCGTTCACCAGCTAAACTGTCATTTGAGTAAAGCCCAGGCTCACGTTTATTTTTTTTGTCTCTATCGTTATTTAAATTTTTTCTCCTTGAGCCAGTTCACCTTACTTAACTCTCAACTACTTCCCTAGATTCACATAACACGACTTACAAGTTACACTCGGTTCCTACTTATTCTGTGCGGTTGGTATAATTGTAAATTTTTTTCAAAGCATGGATTATCCGCTTTTAAAAATTTTACTTGTGTACTTTACTACGATTTTTTATATCATAAATATAAAATCAGTTTTTTTTAATCTGGTTTAGTAATTTTATCAATTATTATCTACATTACATTTTCTTTGAAGATTTCGATTTTATACAATCTGGCATTGTGTTTATAAAAAAAGGGAAAAACCATCATGATTTGTGAAAGTTAAGAGCCAGTCAAAGATAACTTACGACATTTGGATCTATTGATATAAAAGCATGGGCGAAAAACAGTGATGCGGTTGATTATTAACTACCAACAGTAAATTCTATTAACCAATCCTTTCACCGCTTTCTCCTTGTATGGTGATAAATTTACAATTTTCACTCAACGTGAATTAATTTTCTGTATCGAATATCATGCGTACAATAACATCCAAGGATGCCTTCTAATAAAAAAAAAAAAAAATCAATTGTTTACAGATCCAGTACACGATTCCTATCGCTTTTCGATAGTGAAAATAATTTATAATTATCATTTACGAGTATCGTAATTCGTGAAATTTGTCAAATTAATTTTCTGTAATTTACAAAATGTTTAAATACGCCCACAGTCATCGCTATTACTCGTGTGATATTACGTATTTTATAAGATAAGAACAACGTCATTGAAATAAAATGAAGTCTGAGACGAATAATAAGATTTACAATGTTTTTTTTTTTTTTTTCATTCACTCATTTCCGAGAACTAAAAATTTTAGATAAACGAAGATTCGAATCGAAAGTGGTCGACTCGTTTGTCGGGCATGTAACAAATGTTTTCTTCACAATTTTTTTTGTCATGCATCCCAAAATCCAATGGGATCGTCTCATGAATTGGTAAATGACGAGAGCGCGAGAAAATAAAAATAAAATAAAGAAAAAATAAGAGGACGATATATCATATAGGCGCGCGCTCGTGTGTTTCTTCTTGGTCCGGCCTGGACGGATACGAGTGCTCGAGGGGAAAGAGGAATTGGTATATCCTACGTATTCAGGCTTTATAGCCCCGAGCCCAAGCTTTGTTAATTAATATTTATGACGATATCCGAGAGGCCATTGCGTTGTATACCTGTATAAGGTATAGCGGATGAATCTGAACTCTTTCTCCCTCCTCACAGCTCGTATCATATTCCGCTGCGTTTTTATCCTAATGAGACAAGTTTTATTTCCGCCCGTTTAAACGAAACACCTGTCTCAATTTATCGGCTCTCAGTTCTCCAAGAGAATTCGCATCAGTTGATACGCATTGGTCCGCATCTGAGAGAGAGAGAGAGAGAGAGAGAGAGAGAGAGAGAGAGAGAGAGAGAGAGAGAGAGAGAGAGAGAGAATTCGAATTGGACGAAGCGGTGAATCGACGATGCGAAATTCGCGCCTCGACTACGAGGAATATCAGGGAAGACGACGAGAAACAGCCTGGCAGCGGAGATTCGAGTAGATGATGCACGCCATGCGCCAAGCCGCCACGCCGTGAGATAGAATATCTTATTAGTCGGACAATGGGCAATCAGAGACGCCTGAAGCTGCATATTGCTCTTGGCTTTCTGTGTGTGTGTGTGTCAGCGGTCTACAACGTCCAGTGATCTTATTGCTTCGGGCTCTTCGCACGTCCAGCCACGTCCATCCGTTTCTACTGCGTCCCTGGACGCGCAGCAACACTAGGTCCGTCTATATTTGTGTGTGTGTGTGTGTGTGTGTGTGTGTGCGCGCGCGCGCGCGCGCGCCTGTGTGTGTGAATCTTGGTCTCTCGTACTCGTGTAATCACTGGATTGCCAAGGATGATGTTGGACTCGAATTAACTGCGGCGATCGTCTTACCGGAGTAATACACGTTTCCTTTTTGTAGTTAATGTAACTAGTAAGATTGTGTAAATCAGCTTGGTCTACGAGGAAAATGTTACGAAGTTAATTATTGGTACAGTTACAAACAGAAATACTGTTGAGATAAACGAACGTGTGATAATGATAACACGACTGTAAGTAGAGTGCGATAATGAGCAATAATGTAAGAACGATATTTATCGGAATTTCTCAGATTCATAATGATATTTGTAATAGAAGCAACATCTTTAATTGCTACGTTCTTTCATTTTGCACACCCAAAAGACATTTAGCAGAGTTTTTAAAAAATATTTCGGGATTTGTATAATGAATCTACGTTTGTTCAAAGGGCATTGGCACTCTTGTTGTAGATACTAACGTAAATACATAAGATTGTGTAGATTAACTTGGTATACGAAGAAAAAGACAAAAGAACAATTCAAAGTGTAATAACTATTAAAGGATAAACGTGTGATAATGATAACGACTAATGATAACAGTAAGGAAGAGATTTATGAAAGTTTCACATATTTATCAATAAATTTACCTATTCTACTTATGTTAACTAATTAAAAACTGATACATCGTTAGAATTTCTTCGTTTGTTATATCCAAAACAAGTGTACCAGAGTTATTAAGATTTTTAGGACATGTGCAACGAATTAAGTTAGTTCAAAGGGCATTGGCACCCTTGCTGGGCGCTAATTCTCACCCGCTGAGCGATCGATCACGATGTTCTACGTAAATGGAGGATCAGAAGCTGAACTTTATTATTATTTCTTAGAGTAATAATTAACGAAATCTATTTCGTGAGATTGTTTTTTTTTTTTTTTCTTTTTTACGTAACACGACTCGGTACTTGTTTGGGTTGGAGAAATTTATATCCGCAACTGACGGGGTTAATTTTGCAGTGAGTAAGGAGTAACACCGCGTGGCTAATATAAAAATTCAGAGAATCATTCTGATACTTGGTGCTTCCTTTCTCCTTTTATTTTCGTTAATTTTTGTTTTTTTTTTCTTTCTTCGTTTCATCATGGAAATAAAAATATCAAGCTGCGAATTGGCCGCGCCGGAGGCCCGCCGTTGATTTATTAATTCGATTAAGGCCTCGTAAGCAACGCCCGCCGTTTTAATCTTAGTTGAGTGCGAGTCCAGCAATTTTTATATAGTGCCGAGAAACACGCGAGCCACTGTGCGCTGCTGTTGATTATTGGAAGAAGAAGTGCGCTATAAGGATCAACCTGCTGCCACAAAGTATTTTCTATTTCTATTACATTTTTTCCCAAAGGGAAGAAAAATTCAAGTTCCTTCCCCCTTTTTAAATATTATTTTTACGCGCATAATTCGTTAATATTTTTACTTATAAAATCGTAAGAAAAAAATTGATAACGAGGCACAACGGTGCACATGTGACCAGCGAGTAAAATGAAAAGAAAAAAAAAATGTGAATCGGAATAATAAAATAGAGAGAAAAAAAAACGATAAACCGAGAGACTGGTAAATTTTTACCGTTCGCTAACGATTGCTCCACGGTCCGGAAAATAATGCATAAAAAGCCCAGGTTCTCTCGCTGTCTCCTTCTCGCGCTCGTTTCTCGTTATACGTCCGCCAATATTTATAACTATCCGCCGGTTGCCTGTTACGAAACGATAAAATATAAATGGCTCTCGTTATTGTTTTATGAATTAATACAATCTATTACTCCCGCGATGCATTCGGTATAAAATCGCAGCGGGTTTTCCTGTTGGAAAATCGGTAGAAGACCGCGTTATACCCCCCCGACTGCAAATTGTACACCGCACGCTGTGCCGAGGCCGCGCTGTACACAAACTCCGTACGCGTATGCTAATTGAAGGGAAAAAACTAATGAAGCGAGAGAAAAAAATAATTAATGCTCGCTCGCGCGGGTTCCGGTGTCGAAACAATGAGGATATCGCGGGGGCGTGCGAGAAACAACGCACCAAAACGCAATGAACCTGCGCGAGCCTCTCGATCGGTCGCGTATATCGCGGTAGCAGTTTCGATATCACGATCACGTTTCAACCCCCCACCACCCTGTATTTATAATTATTTATATCCAGAGGCATTTTCCAAATCGACACCGGATTAAAAAAAATTAATTAAAATGTTTATCGTCTTTAAAAAAAATATTAACCAGAGAAGTTAGTAGAACGCTGTCGTCGAGTGAAAGTTTCAATCGTTCCGGTGTACTCAACCAAGTTTTTGTAATCCTGCGTAAGACTTATAATTTTCTTGCACTTCAATATCCTTATCCCCGTGTGGTTCCCTCGGACTTGATATGGAAGGGCCCGTGGAACCGTATCGCGATGCAGGGGGAGGGACCTTCGCCTCGCTATGAGAGAAACGCTCCATTCATTAACGTAACACGATTTATCAATTAGCGTAAAAGGCAGCGATAGATAGTCGTTCTGATATGTTGCCCCACTCGCGCTTGTTCTTTCCCCTCCCCGACATCACCCTTCTCCCTGCCCTTCTACTGTCGCACTACCACAACCAACCGTCTCGCCTCACCACCGGACTACCACCATCGCCGACTACCCTCTGTCTACGCAACCTGCTCGTATACCAACCCTGCTGCTGGCCTGTTCGACGAACCAACTGCTCATAGCTCCGCACTCGTGCAATGCAACCCCATCTGCACTCGTGGACTGTATACGCGTTGCGAGTACAGTACGAACGAAGGGTTGCTGTTGCTGCTGCCTCTCCGTTACTGCTGCTAGTACCAATGTGCTATACCCGGTAACATTAATGGAAAAGAGAAATTCTGGATTTTAAGTGCGTTTCCGAGTCGGACCTGCTCCCAGCCTGTTACCTTAATAAGCACTCCAGCATCAAGCGACCTAGAACACTCTTCCCTTTTTTTCGTCTTTTTTTTATATCATTCGGAGCACTGAATATATTGTGAATTTTTTTAATTCGTACTTTTGATTTAATTTATATTGTTTATAGGCAAAAAAAAATATTTATCAATTATGAGATTCTACAGTGTTCTTTGCTTCCGCATAAAAAATATTTATTTTTTCGTCAAAGTGCTTCCCTTATGATTACTTTATTCGCTTATCTGGAATATTTATTTGATGATGATTCAAAGAATTTCTTTGTAAATATCTCAAAATCGAGAATAATACGTATTCGAAATAAAAAAATTAGGGAATATTCAATCACATTATTCGTATCAATGATCTGTGAATACAATTCATATCGATAAAACCAATGTGTAACAACTTCTGTTCATAGAAAAATCTTAAACACAGGAATATATAGCTGAGAATATAAATGAATTAAAACTGATTTCAAATGTAGAATGCTTCCATCTTTTTGATCCCAACTGCACGCAGAGCATAAAGACGGAAGTGATATATTAAGCGGTTATTAACCGATCATCGTGTTTTTTCTAATACCGCCGCACTTCTCCAAAACCACAACAAATAGTTTAAACAAATTCAGCCCATCGATTCCGAAAGTAAATACGCTGGCTGTTGGACATATTTTGGAGTTGCGAATGGTTAACTTACTGTCATAAATCACATTTACGAATAGCCTTCTCGTAAATGACGTATCGACTGCTAGCATTATCAAAAATTGTGTAGAGAAGTGTTCCTAACTTCGTATCACACCGGCTGATAAGCTACGCGGTGACGAGTTATCCTTATCTTACGCCAGAGGGCTACATAACGATTTGAAAGATCTCATTAGAAGCCACGTGACTACTTTAAAATTAAATTAATAATAATTATTTTGCAAATTTTTTTTATGTCTCGATCGACAATAAGAGTTTGATGAATAAATTGAATTAATAAAAAAAACAAAGTGAATTAAATAATAATTATTCGTATGTTATTATCGAAAGAAATTTTTTACACTTTGCAATATTATTAAATATTTATTATTTAACTATTTTTTCGTCATCCAATATTAAACTTCTTTTCTCTGTGAGAAATTTTTGTCATCATTTTTTATTTCAAATAAATATATTTTTTCTATTTTCATGAGGTTTCATTATTTAAATGGTTTTAATAAAAACCATTGTTACAAAACATTTTTTTCTCTATGTGTCAAATGAGTAAAAAAAAAACATTTTTTACTGCAAATTAATTTTTTTCATTTAAACATTTTTTTAAACGCAATTTCCATTATTCGAAGGAACATTTGGTTGGGTAAATCAACGATAGCGATCTACGGTTGAGTGATTAAGTAAAATTTCAAAGAATTACGTATACGACAAGTCACTGGTAGCGTTATCTAATGGACACCGTTATCTATCAATTCTATTGTCAATATCTATAAACTTTGCAAAGTGTCCCTGAAACGGGGGAAGAATAGTAGCGAACGTAATAAAAATTGTTTTGTGGGAAACCGCTATAGGGTTTCATCGAGAATTAATTTCTTTTCGTGTATAACACTTTCGCGCTTTGATGCGCCCGAGTGGTAGCGTTCCCGTCTTGTGCGACCGTACGATCTCGCCGGATATCTACGGTCGCATTCCTGTCCGCTACGATCGACGACCCTCGCCACTGAACGGAAGTGGCTACTATCTGTAGAACAGAGGGCGAGAAAACGAGATCAACCCGCGATAGAAAAAAAAAAAAAAATAGGAATTCCGTTCTACTAGACACTTCTTACCGGTTGACGAGTCGACGATCAAGTAGATAAAGAGCGTGAGTACAGACATAAGGGAGTAAAAGAAAATAATAAAAATAATAATTACGTTATTGGATCACGTATCGAATGAAAGGCAACTACGGTCTCTCAATTCTCTGCGCTTGATTCCAATGCGAAAAGTTGATTTCTAATAAACAGGTGTACGTGCAAATCCAATTTACTCTTTTTATGGTCAATTTTGTTTTTGTTTTTTTTAATCTATTCCTCAGCCTTTATCCTTCTCGATGGTTTTGCTTCTTTACTGAGACTTCACGAACCTCTCTGGAGCAGTCATCCAATTACACATAAAGCACTAATCGCGCAATTAATCTCAATCTATTTAATAACACCTTCATTACGCGCTAGGGGCTCGTATTCTCTCTTCTCATAAGATATCCCTCTTGAGCATATATCTCATATTCCTTTTCGAAAATCATCGACACGCCCCCTCATTCCTCCTCTCATTCGCATTCCCAGTGAGGAATACGTGAACACTCGAGTCTGGTCCGACTCGGTGTATACAACGATCGCTCACGTACCTCTCGATCCCGCGAGCCTAGAGCATGCATGCGTATGTGCGTGCGCGTGTGTGTGTGTGTGTGTGTGTATCTGCGAACCCTGTGTAACGCATTGCACGAGCAAGCTCGCTATTGGCTTTAATTGAAACGAATGGTTGCGCGGACGCTCTCGTCTTGATTACGAGAGAGGCAGGGCATACTCTCGTCGACTAACCCAGAGCTCTCAGCACTGATCCCGATTCTCGCGATACTCCGCGCGTATACGAAAGAACATAAGAAGAACCGAGAGATGAAGAAGGAACATATATAGACGAAAAGAGATATTCCGATACAGACTCCGATAATGTAACATTTGCACCGGAATATTGGATCTAGATTAAATTGCTTCACCGATAGGCTACGCTATAAAGTTATTAGCATAATGATTATTTAACTGCATATATTGCCAGTCAAACGATTATTTATGATCGACATACTTGGGACGGATATATCGAACTTATAAGTTCAATTGGAAAATCCAATTGTTTATTTTTAACTATCAATGCATATTCTTTGCATTCATGAATAAAGTGATATGTACGATTAGATCTTAATTGAAATTGCTAATCGTCCATAAAAATATGAATTTTTAATTGTATTGCCATATCCAACAGCATAGAAATGAATAATTACGATTGGTTGATTAGTAAAACTGAAGAATAAAAAATCGTGTACGGAAACGGATGGTAAATTTGTCGCTCGAAAGATAAGAAACGAAGAATCTTGGTGAATTGGCTATTCTTTCGTATCCTCAATGTCACTTGGACTTTACTTCTTGGTAAATTGAACCAATACGAAAGGGACGTGACGCTGAGCTCTGCTCTGATAGTCGATGCAAGTGGCGAGTGATCGATCTCCCTTGGGAAGCGAAAAGAGATCTCGTTTCTGATTCTTATAGACACCCGGCCAGTGTGGAAAAAGAAAAAGAGATGAGGCAAAGGAAGAGAGACGATAGCGTTCGAATCTCGGGAAGAAGAGGGGAAGCCACACCGCCGTACCAGATAACGCGCTGAGAGAACGAACCAACGAGAATCGGAGAATTATCCCGGCGGACGAAGCAAAGTCTCGAGGAAAGTCGAAGGACGATGTTGGCTGCTACGTTCAGAGGGAAAGAGCGAAGGAGTAGAGCTTGTAGTTTATCGAATTAAGGCAATTAGCGGTACAACACTGCTCTTCGTGGGGCACTCCGCGCGGTCGGCCTATCGCCGCGTACACTCGAAAGCTTTTCAGTTTCGGCGTGGCAGATAACTCGGCACTCGCTTCCTCTCAGTCTTTTACGAACGTATCGAGGATCGAGCGACAACATTTCGCCTGTATATTCTCTTCCTTCGAATGCCGCTTTATCAATTTTTGAATAATAAATAATGATAAGATGTATAGCTGTACATAGCATAGTATGGATTGAAATTTTGATAACGAAACAAGTGGAGGAGGTATCGCGAAACCTGTTACGGTATCGCTGTATTTAAAGAGCTTGAGTAATAAAAATAATTAATCTGTGAGGGCTGATCGCGAGAGACAAAAGTGTTATTTATTGGCTATAAAAATAATTAATACGAATGCGTATTGATAACGATACGAATCGTTAACTATCGCGTTATTCCACGCAGTAAACGGTGCGTCTATAAATTCTATGAAATTGAAGAAAAAATATTTGTATCAGGAATTTAACTATAATTTATCGGTTATTTGTACAAATAAAATTGGTAAAAAAGATAAATTATTTGGGTACCTTAACATTTTTATAATAAATGCAATAGCAGCATTTTTTTTTGGCTGCTATAATACATTAATTAGTACGTTTATTGGCAAAGATAGCATACTACGTTAATTATGATACATAGCATCCT
This sequence comes from Cylloceria caligata, assembly GCA_963942595.1. Classification (NCBI taxonomy): domain Eukaryota; kingdom Metazoa; phylum Arthropoda; class Insecta; order Hymenoptera; family Ichneumonidae; genus Cylloceria; species Cylloceria caligata. The sequence continues at coordinate 47,050,575 of OZ012708.1, forward strand.
ACGTTAATTATCAAACATAGCATCATACGTTAATTATGAAATATAACATCATACGTTAAAAAATCATACGAACAGCAGTGAATATGTATAATTTATTAACGGTAAAAATTTTCGCTAGCCAGTTTATCTAAAAGTAAAAAGCTTTCGCTGAAAACTCTCAAAAACATTTCTTTGTATTATGATTTCGTGAGAACTCCGAAAATCTTTGCTTCAATCGTAATCAATTGAAAATATTTGATAAGATAAGATGACAACGGTATGTAAAAGTTGTAAAAGAAGAATACTTGCAAACCATCGGACGTATTACAATTTAATCAAATGTAACGCGATGACAGAATGATTCGTTTCAACGCAGAGCCATTTGTATATATTAAGGGCCGATGGATCGATCGTTAATTTCTTGCATTTGCTGGCGCGACCACTCGCGAGTTAAGGCAGGAACACCGGACGCAGTAACAGAAGCAGCGTGCTTGCTTCTCAAGTTACAAATCTCCGGGCGCCATCGTAAACGGCCTATAAAAATTTAGCACGGCCATTTTAAACCTGTCGCAAAAACGCGAGCTCAGCTCGTGCGCGTGAACTCTGAGTCGCAAGAGCAGAGCAGTTCTCGCCATCACTTTTCTCTCTCTCTCTCTCTCTCTCTCTCTCTCTCACCCTTTCTTTTCTTACTTGCCCCGTCGACTGACGGTTCAATTCTACTGTGTACCACTCACGCGTTCTCCGTCTCACGACACGCTAATACCGCGACTCGCGTGCGAGCTGATTAAATTTTCTCAGAGCTCGGCAACAATTTTCTTTCAACTGATAAGTGTTGAACACTCGTTACTTATTACAAGGCAACACTTTTCTTTCATCCGATAAGTTAAAAGATAAAAATTGAAGATAAGTATTCTCGTGGAACTTTATTTAATGTTTTCTTTGCATCGAAGAATAAATGATAAATCCGTAACAACGTAAAGATTTAACTTTTTATATTCAATTTATTCATTAAAAAAAATTGTTTTAAATTACGTTTAAATATTAAAATGATTGATCATTGCATTACATTTATTCTGAATACGTAAATTACAAAAGAAAAATTTATATACTTTTCTCACGTAAATATAAAACACTGGCCAGACAGGCGAAGCCGTGCTGCGGTTGACAAAATTCGAGTTTCATGTTCAAAGGAGAGTTTCGTTGAGGCGAGTGCCTGATGTTACGGCAGTGAAAATTCTCATTGTCAACAGGCCCAACGACGTCAACGACGACGTCCTCCTAACTGTATAACGGCGAGTGGCATAGGATGCTGAGGATTTAGACGAACGTACATCGAGAAGGGAGGAAGCAACGTTGCTGGGATCCTTCGCCAGCTCGTCGAAAGCTTCAAACTCTCTTTTAATTTCCGTAGGGTTCCCGTACGAGTCTCATTCCTGGACGGAGGTAGCATCAAAATTCGAATAAAGTTAGTGGGTTGGCGAGGCCTGGCGATCGGGTACAGCCTGCACCCAACCCAACCCATAGTATTAGACCGGATTCACGTACGCCAACATTTTAAACTCGCATTTGGCCGGCTTGAGCCTTAACTTTATTATATTCGTTGAGTTTCCGTAGACGGCATACAAGGAAAAAGCCACCATGTGGCTTTTCTCATCCCTTCCAGCTATACCGAATAGCTACACGGAATAGTATCTCCACGTGTTTTCAAAACTATACCTCAACATACGTTTTCTTCGATAGAACGATCGACGTTATATCCATGGTAGACGGACTCTACGAACGGATTTTCTACAAAATTAGAAACAATTATAAAACCCTTCGCACTCTATATCTACGCGCATCGGAATTAGTATAAGATTTTATTATAATAAATCATGAGCGATCGAGTAATGGCTCTTTGGTCTTTCAATCTCTGACGAAAAGGGCGGAATAACGAATATGGACCAGATCGAGTAAAGAAAAAGAAGCGGGAGAAGAATAAGAAGAAGAAGAAGAATAAGAAGAAGAAGGCTGGCATCTCTCCTCTCGCGCTCCTATTAAAAAGCCCGTTTCCGCCTCCGTTTCTGAAAGCCTCTTACGGCACTCGAGGCAACTGCGAAAGCACTTGAAAGCTCCTGAAATAAGCCCGAGCCGACAACACTTCCCTGGTTGAGTGCCGTCCCAGCAGTAGTAGCAGCAGTAGCACACCGGCAAGCAAGCAACCATGGGTACGAGGCGTGGGACGGAGAGAAAATGCACCGAAGAGAAGGGGAGCTGCGACTTCGCACCCAGTCACGAAGATACGGTTACTCTCATCGTTGCAATATCGACTCGATCCTTATGTATTAAACATCGAGCGCGGGCTCTCGTACTCTTTCTCTCTCCCTCTTTTATCTCCTCTCTTTCTAACTTCTATCGCTCATACACCAGCTTCTCCTCTAAACAGAGAGAGAGAGAGAGAGAGAGAGAGAGAGAGAGAGAGAGAGAGAGTTTCCATCGAGCAAAGTAGAGATACGAATTGCTATACAATTTGTGCAGCAGTGGTTCCGGGGAGCCTGTTGGCTTTGCTGCTGATGCTATAGGTACAGGTGAAAAATTTAAGTCGATCTTCGTCCATTCGTGTCTCCATTCTAGCAGCCGATTTACCGAAAATACTTGATAGAGTCGTGAAATAGAATAAATCAACATTTATTTAGGATCATAAATCCGGGCTATAAAAATGAACATTTTCCAAATATAATAAAAATATTACTTCAATTATATTGATAACCATAAATTGAGCCCCCAGCATTTAGTCACTATTCATTTATTGTGATTGTTTAATGAAAATAAACGTTTGCGAAAGACAATTCAAATTTAACTTTAATTATAACATTACATTTATAAATACCGACATATCCCTTGCAGTATTCAATCTCTTAAAGAGAATCTCATTACCGACGGAGCGCTGCCACAGAGACCCGTAAACGCGATAGAGACAGAGTTCAACATTTCCAACACATTTTTATCGGTCCCAGATCATCTGAAAAATGTCGGAATCGTCGGGTTCATTCCTTGTCACGTTTACTCAGTCAGCAACTACACTTACAACGTGCATTGTATAATCTGGGTTCGAAAAAAAAGTATCAAACATTTTGAGTTAAATTATCGATATCGAACCTCCCCTTAAATTAATTCGCGCTTATCGTCCTCAGCTATCGTTGAGTCTTTGGCTAGCGGTCACAATCTCACGGTAAACGCGAAGATACCGCACGTGCCTGACAAATTTACAACCTCGTCGAGTATCACACTTATTTTCGCGCATTAATATCTCTCAGTGCATTCCGAATAAAAATTCCAAATCTCCGAATATCCTTCGAGTATTTCAAATGGGTAGAACCTACAATTACACGAGGCATCTAGATACGTATAAGACCATTGCTTTGCTCTACAAACTCTATACAAAGTTAGAAGATTTTTGCTCCACTCTGATAGTAGAGGGTACAGACCCTTCATTGTCTCTACGCGCTTTTTGAACTCGGGTTAGACTCTAAATTCACAATCGACCTGCCCTTTTGAAACTTCAATATATTAAAAAAAAATTTTTAAACAAAACTGCATTCTTCATTTTTTATTGAACCCGAGTTGTTGCACTGAGGATACAAATAGAATAAACGGAGCGTCTACGAAGTATGCTAGTGCTCTTCGTTGCCCCTCGTTTAAATAAAAAAAGTTCAAATCTGCCAGTGTAAAGAGACAACGAAGACTATGAATTACGGTACAGGCGGAAGCTTTAATTTTGACTAAGGAGAGTTTACGGTGGATACACGAAATATATAGCGAAGGTACAAGCAGAATCAATGGAGGGTTTTCAAAGTATGCTCATCACCTTTCGTTTCTTCTCGCTTCAATCGAAATGAGTGAATTCTGCCAGTGTGTAGAGTCAAGGGAGAGGGTACGAATCACAGTGTCATCGAATATTTAAATTTCTGTTCGGCGTAACACAAATTTTATTGTTTACCTTCAGGCAAGTTAATTTTTCTTTCATCATCATTCGAATCTGTGTAAAATTGTAAAATTTTGTTTTGTGTGTTGGCAATGACAGTCGGTCACGTATATCAAAATATGTATCGAATCTAATTTGTCAAATTCCAAACAAACCTCAAATCACAACTTTTTCATTGTTGACGTTGAATCTTTTTTTTTTTTTTTTCTAAGACAATATCACTACGATTTAAAATGAATTTATCGCCAATCTTATACGTCGTTACCATCCCTGACCTATAATCCTTAACTTAAAAAGGAACAAATTTAAGTATACCGTTCGTTCAAATGACACTCAACACGTAACATAGCTATTGATCGATCGTAAACATTTCTACTGATAAACCGTTGTTGCAAACCGTTTCAGTTATCAGTCCGATAAAATAATTGCAAACGATTTGTTTATAGATAGCGACAGTACAAATACTCTGTAGTCTTATCGAAACTTTTCAAGTGTTTGATGAATGTCTGTTTGATAAATCAAACCTCATAATATTATTCTAAACACATAATTAATTAAATTTATGTACGTCTTTTGTTTACTAATAGACTCTATTTGATTTATTTTTCAAACTTTCTACGTATATTTTCTTTTAAAAGTTTGTATTACACTTTTAAGCGACGTTGGTGCACAGGATCAATTAGCTTCGCTAAGTCGGTATTTCCCTGTTGAACATATACCAAATTATCGACGTATGTTGCACCGATACGTATTAACGCGTTCAAATGTTGCCGTTATAATTTAGCTGCTGCATCCTTGCCAATTATAGTATTACAGGTGTACAGAGATCCTGGTACGCCATGTAATATTGTGGAATTCACGGCCGCCTATTTAACATGTACTCACAACCATAAATATCGATATATTATATACGCTGATGCGTATATGGATTCGATGCTGATGACACGATTAATTTATTGAGCAATCGAGCTACCGCAGTATCGCATATTATTCTCCAAACGTTGTCACGTCACCTGGCTCTATTCCCAACAGTGAGTGATCATTGATCAGTAATTGACTGTAATTGTTTTGAGAACAAATACACAAAGATTAGAGTTTATATATTACAAAAACGATTGGAAATCGAGATAAATCGATCAATAGAAAAGAATTGTTGTAGCTCTGGTAGAATCGATGGAAAAAGGAACACTGGATAAATCTACTCGGAAGAACACATTTTTCTTTTCTCGTACCGATTAACCATCCGGAGAAGCAGAGGTTTGGAAGAAAGCAAAAGATAAACGAACATGGGAAGTGAAAGAGGTAAATAATCGAAAGAGAGACGGAAATAGAAAGGGTAATACAGAAGAGGGAGATATCCGGTGGTGAGAGTGCCGGTAATCCGCGTGCTCGGGGGCACTTGGTCGAAGATAACGGTGGTTGACGAGGGAAGGAGAATGAGAAGTATACATAATGCAGTGTTTTTCCGAAAAGCGACCAACCTCGCGTCGCTTTAAGCGCGAATGGACCAATCGCCCAAAGATATATATTCACAGGCTTGCAAGACCGAGTCCGAAGACTATACATATAAGAGTGAAGTTCACCAAGCAGCAAAAGCAGAAGGGAATGTGCACCGCGTTCCCGCTTAGCTCTCTACTCATTACAATACATTAGAATATCTTCTCGTAGCATTACGCTCGTCCGCGTATTTTTCGTATGCGACGAACGACGAGCAAGTAGCTGGATAGAACAGGATAATAAGTGGCATTGCGCATACACAGGTTCGAAGAGAAAATAATATGGAAACTCTGCACATCTGTTTGAACAAACTGATCGTTAGTGTCTTGATAAACAATAATATTTATGCGGATAACCATGTAAGGTGTAGTCGATAATTATTAAAAATAACATTTGATTAATTAATAACTAAATAGCAAATATTTTATTAAGCGTACTATAGTTATGAAAATAATTAACAAATTATTTATTCATCATAGGAGAAGCTTTGTTTTCATGAAAATAATTTTTCACGTCATTTCCCGGGTCAGGATACTTAAAATGGTGTGAAACGTTCAGGAAATTGGTTTGAAAAAGTCGTTCGGACTTGTGCGCGTATACGTGCGCGTGCATTTTGCACTGCGCAACACAGCTTTCTCTGTGAAGAAGCGAAAATTGATCGACATACTTTCTCATAGGCGTTGCGAAATGTATAAAATATCATGAAGAAACAATGTGCAAAATTTTACTTTGTATCAATTTTGTACTTTCTACTAATAATATTCAGAGAATGAAATATGAACATCGGCTGATCGTGAAATGTTATTAGTAATTTAATAATCTGTGGAAAGATAACTATTTTCGATATTGAAATTGTAGAAGAGAAATAACAAATTTCTTAAAGGCGATCGATACAAATGAAATATATTGATATTAAAATCAATATTTTATTGTAAATAGCTTATAATTTTTATTTAAAGGAAAGCTATGTCAACTTATCGTTGAAATATTATTTTTTAGATTTAATAACATAACGGCATTGGAAAGTCTTGATATGAAAGCTTGAAAAAATATTCGTTGATTAAACTGAACCCGGCGGACACGAACTGTCAATTAAATGTTTAATTGGATCAACCAAGTTTTTTTGTTTCATCAAGAGCTGTTCAGTTTAGCCAACGAACACACGTTTGAGGTGAGGAAAAATGTTGATGCGTTGAGTAAAAATTTATACGACCGACCGTGTCTGCCGAATTTTTTTGAGCCAACCAATATCTTTTCTCAGTGTATTATGTAAAAAAAATGTTCAAAAACCACAAATCTTTATTGATGAAAGAATAATGTGGGTGAATACTTGCAAAGTCATTGAAACGATGAGAAATTTAATTACTACGAGGGTCTTGATTGATGATGAAATTAATTCGATAAAGCCTGAAGTCGTTTGCGAAAGTTGTTTAACTTCTGGACACCATACGCAACCCCAAAAGCTATATCATTATACAATTCAACAGCCTAAATGTCATCCTGCAACAGTTTGGACAATTTAGGGAGCTTACTCGCCGCCGGTTTAGCGTCAAAACTGCGTAAACCTGATCTCACTTTCGCCCTCTCGACCCTTCTCTCGGATAAAGAATGGCGGCCATAATGTCGCAGCCGTTTTCCCCTGTCGTCGTTGGAGTCCAACGGGCCAGTCTCTAGCCCTCCCAGGACTATGCCGCTGCTGCTGTTTGTGCTTAGACTGTTGTGCAAAAGCGGAAAACGGGGCGAAAAGGGGCGACAGAGCGAAACCTGCGAGATGCGGGAGGGTGGAGGGGAGGAGAAGAGATGAGAACCCGTACAGTGCTACCCTCTCGGAATAACCGAGCTCTTTAATTTAGAGCCGCCGGACAGTAATTAAAATAACCACCCCCAACACATACTCAAGAAAGGGGTGCCCAACCCCCATCCGTAACAACCAAGACGTCAGTCGAGAGAAACTCTTGAAAAGTTGGACAAACTCTCGCCTCGATCCAAGGAAAACATCCTAAAATCGAAAGCTTCGTTGAAAATTTTTTTAACGAACGAGTAAGACGCGTTTGCTCTACAGTTAATTTTGAAGATGAAATTTCGTTCGAGCAAGAGCCATTGAGAACCCCGTACGAACTTGTCCATATGATTGCAACGAGGTGGGGAAAGGAGGAAGAGAAGAGCCACCGAGGTCAGGGCAAACCCCGTTGCAAAATAGAAAATTTAATTTAGCCCGTCACCCCGTCGCCGCGACCCACCCGGTATGTTCACTTATTGCGAGGGTGTCTCGTGACGGGCGTGCGCGGTGTGCCGGGAAAACGCGAGGAATACATGCAGAGCGAACCGCGGCCAAGGAGTACGAGCGAGACGATATCGAATCAGCTCTGCGCTGCGGCTTCTCGTCTCAAAACGGTAACCGATATTAATTTCAGAAGCAGAGACAAATATAAATTATCCGTTTAATGATCAATGAGAAACGAACAGACGACTGTCCATTTTTCTACCTTCGACATAAACATCCACAATTGATTATTAAGATTTCTTTTCATCTCGGCAATCGTATCTCTACTCGAGTTGACTCGTGTACGGTTCAACACTGCATTTCTCGTGAAGCTACTTCTCGAGTAATGTAACCCTTAAAATAGATCTCCTGTACGGTGGAATGAAGTCTCTGTGCGCGTGGCTCGGCTCGACTCGCGATATACCAGGTGTTGCAATAAATTTAAACGATATTTTATTCAGGTCGGTCGATCGCTAGTTTTCAATTTGCCGGCTCGTATATATTTCGCGGCGTCGGTGGCGGCAGAGGTGGCGGGTTCGACGCTCGCCTGCCGGATGACCGAGAAGAAGGGGCGAACCGGCGAGGGCCGAGTGGCCAGAGGGGAAGGAAGGCTGTTCGGAGGATGGGGTGGATGGCTCCGGAGATGCAATTTCTCGGGGTGGTCCGTTCCTTTATAGTAGTATACTATAGCTGTATACTCGAGTCCGTTATACTCCAACGTGTACGTGCACTGTACATATACCGAAAGGTGCAAATACCAAAGCCGCTGGCTCTTCGGCGCCTTCACCGGCAGCACCACCAACGCGCTACCTCTGACGCGTTATAGTCGAGCCTGATGAAAAAATAATAATCTCAGGGGAACGGTCAGTTATTGGAGGAACTCGAATCATTCCATCTTCTCTCTATCTCGGGTCTGGCAATTTACTGTATACTATATACTATATTAGAGTCAAGCTCTCTCGAATCATCAATACAAACATCTAAAAACATAGAAATAGCGAGGTCTTTAACTAAATTCCGAGGATTAGGTAAAACGAAAAATTATTCATTAATATTAAATAAATAAAAATCATTTTACAAGAACTAAAAATCTCCTGACTACAATAAAACAGATTAATCGACAAATTGTGTTAACAAAAAATAGTGAGATAATAAATCATTTATCGCATACTTTAGTCAAGAGATTTCTATACTCGATGACGAATTTTTCGACTATGATATGCAAATAATTAGTTATTATTTCATTTTTTTTTTATTACAATTTATTTATTCAATTCTTCGTTTCAGTTTTTGAATTAGAAGCTTTGTAATTTTTGTAAAGTTATTTTTATTTCACACTTTTTAGAGTAATACAGGGACGAATGAGATGAAACAATTTGGTTATGTAAACGTTATCTGACGGGAGATTATGATAACTCGTAACCACTCGGATAATCGACGGATGTGATGTGACGTTCGAAACACTTACGTACACAATTTTGAATAATAATAATCGTAGTTAATTCGATAATTATGAAAGAGAATTTTCTTAACTTTTTAAAAAATCATTTATCTTTGCGAAAAAATAACGAATTTCAAAAAATTGAAGAACAAGAGATGTTTTGTCGTTTTTGGACAAATATCAATAACAAAAAATCGGAATGATACCTGTGAGTCTACGATAAACGCATAATCAAGTTAAATCCATCCCGTTTGTTATAAAAATCTGTTAATATCGAAAGAATTCGTAATTTTAACGTAGGATTAACAAATACGTTAATCGAGAGTTTTTTCCAATTTAATTCCAAGGACATTTTTGTTCTATTGGACAATATAAGATTTTAACAAATATCTCTTAATCGCGTACAAAATGAGTTTCCTAATTGAGAAAAAAGATAAATTATTTAAAACTAAAAATATTGTATCTATCCCATTGAAATTTGTGTATTTCATCACAATTGTTTTGCACAAAAATATCGTCTCAGTGTTCGGGGTTCCGAAACCAAAGTATAGATGAAGAGAATAGGACATATTTGGTTAAAGACAAATAAGAGGATCACGGTAACCATTTACTGGACATGAGAATGTACGATCGAGGTATTTCATTTTGGAGCCAAAGCACCTGTACCCAAAGGAGTGGGAGTTCACAGTGATACAACTATATGCGGAATGGAACGAGGTAAACATCGGCATCAGTTGGAAAAAGAGAATTGAGTACGAGAAGGTTGTTGTAGATGTTTGGCTTCTACTGAAATTAAAAATATCGATTCCCATTCGCGTGTTCAAGCGACGGGGGCGCTTCATAGAGGCTCAATTCGTTTCTCTGCCGTGTGCGAGCGCGCACGTGTTCTCTCTCCCGCAAGACAATGCCCATTCTTCCTCGTGGACAGTATAAGAGGTACAAATTGCAGTTGCGCCCTTCCGCGTCCTCTTCGTCTGTCCGACTGCAATACAACAGCAACGCGAACACGCGCGCAACCAGGGAAAGCCTTCGTCCGATCAGCAGCGCATCGTCGTGCAGGCTGCTCTGCAGGAATCCCAAATACAAAGGCTCACTTTCATTTCGTTCTTCGTTTCTCTTTCTCTCTCTTTTTTTTTTTTGTTCGTTGTACCTTCTGTTTTGTTTTAGCTGCCCGCATTCCGTGAGTTGCCTCTTTCTGCTCCCGCGACCCCCGAATGCCCCACGGCGACGCGACGTTCACCGCAAATCGTCCCCTGGAACACAGTCACCTGATCCCACGAGCTTACCTTTCTCGACAAATCTTTTATTCGTTTTCATTTCCCTGCTGTTAATAAAACATTCAATTATTTTTCTATAAAAATATAAGATAACTAGGAAAGAGATGATGGTCATAGTTGTTTTTTTTTTTTTTTTTTTTTTTCAAAGCTACGAACAAACGGTTACTAACCCTTAAAATAGAAATCCTCTGCCGATTTTAATTGACTCTCATTTGTACATTATCATTTAATATTTTACGAAGCGACGAATGAGTGAATACGCGCAACAATTTTTTTCAATATTTATACCCTCTTTCCAAAATAAGAAACGAAAAAGAACTTAAAAGTATCGGTGGTTACGATAGATATCGATTCAATCGCTAAACCTCTGATTAATTTCTTCAACCGCTAAATCTCCGCTAAATCTCTGTCTTGACTATCATACGAGGAGTTCAAAAACGAGTTTTTACTTATTTTTACATTCATCCAATCAACAAACATACATTTTATTGCAGGCGTAGGAACTTTAAATCCGAGGGGATTATAAAAAAAATGTTAGCGATAACAATTATGTTTCTATTTATCTCATTTCGTGCCAAACATATTCTTTCTGAAGTATAATCTACTTAAGTATTTTTTTTTTTTAATTAAACGGCTCATGTATTTGTTTTTAATAAAAATATTCGCGTTGATTATTCAATTGGATCAAACAGCCGTAGTTTGGTAATATATATATATATATATATATATATTTGCCTTTGAAATACAACAGGAAAGAAGTACTTCAACCCTTCAAATCGTCCTACATACGGGGTAGAACTGACAGTGCTACCGAATTAACAGGGAGGAAGAGCGTCCATGTGGAGTTTACCGCGCTATCGTCGTGGGGTGCGGAATTCGAAGCCGCAACCGCGTACCGGTAGAACAACCCCCTTCGACTCTGCAGCAGGCCGTCGAGGCTTGATTAGGCTTCCGGTTAATTAATAACCTCTCATGCACACACCCCCGCGCTTACTCTCGTCCTTCGTCCTACCGTGGTTTCGTATGAATATGCATGTGCGTTGCGCGTTTCGGTGTGTCGAAAGGGAGTGGGCATACAGTCGTCGGTTGTGTGATGCGGTGCGAGGGTGGACCAAGGGGTGCAGAGGCATTGGGCTACTCATTTACATTCGGAAAACAAAGGGGGTGGCTCGTATTCCGCCTCGTACGATAGTATACCGACGCGTATGTGTACTCGTAAGTTTGCCTTTATGCCCCCTGTACCGTTATCCGTTTTCAGTCTATCGAAAGGAAGTACTCTCGGGTACGAGAGACAATCTCCCAAATTATTCGGTATCGATTGGTCGTCGGTAAATGAGTGTATTGGATCGAAGTTGAGTAAAGAAAATTTGATTCAATAGAACTTGAATAAGTAAGAAGTTTCTTCGACAAAAAACTTTCTTGTTTTTCAAATATCAAGGACGCATCTCTGGGAAATATTTTTGTTGGGGGAAAACTTGATGCGAGTCAGGGTAAACATAGATAGAATTTTTTTTTTTTTTAACTCGTGGCTTTTGTCTAAAAATATATTGAAACTCGAAGCCGTTTTATTTATTATTTACACGCCAAATGGATATCGGTGATATTTACGTTGTAGCCTTAACCAAACTTATTGCGATATCAACAAAAATACTTATTTTCCCTTTATAGATAACATCTTAACATTAATTTGAAGTTAAATAAATATATATTTGAGCTCAATAACTGTTGGAATTCTAAGAAGACGTGTAACGTCCGTAAGTTTCTATAAAAATGTTTCGAAAATTAATTAAAAAATACTAAACAACTTCTAATAAGAATCAATGCGCATGTAATATAATATTTTTATCAGACCGCACTGTAAAAATTGTGTAAGTTGCAATGGTGTGAGTGATAAGAAACCCGGTTTTTGTAATTAGTACAATTTCTTTATTAAACGTACACCGGCCATGAAAGTATACAGGTGATGCGGTGTACTCGAGTGAAAAATTAATATCAAATGTTGAACCACGGTGACCCCTTAAAGTAATTGATCAATTGGAAATACGCATTGGTGTACAAATTGTGTTAATGGTAACACAGCCTTTCTGTTATTTGTTCTGTGCTTTTTGTTTCACGGTAATCTTATTCGTTAAATCTCTCGCAGTCACTGCCGTAATAAAATATCTAATTACTTAGCCATCAAATGGTATTTAATGAGCTACCGTAATCTAATGAAATTAAGGAAATATCGGCTCAAAGTTTAAATTTCTATGCCGGAGAAACGAAGGCCATCTGTCAGTCGCACCTGCCTCCTCGTTTGTAGCTCGCAACTCTCACCATTAGCCGCACATAGGTACCTTATGGTGCATCAAATTTAAAAATGTTGTGTACCACTATGTACAGATGATATCGCACCGACATCGAGTGAGAGCGTATCGTTGTGAATATTTATTGCGCTAGCGATGCGATGAAAACTTGATCGTTATAAATTCAATGATGGATGGACGATATTTGATGTCGTGAGCTTTATCGGGAGCTATCAAATGTCTCAATTATTAAACGTAACAACTATTTCTTTTTAGTTCATACGAATATTTTTTGTAATTACCGTAGTTATCTTTAATTCGTTAGACTATAAATAATAGTCCATGCAACTAATAAAAATGGTTGCATAGACAAACAATTGGTGATTGTCACACAAAATCGTTATCAAAACTACCGCGATTTCTTCGATCGTAGATAACCGATAAATCAAAAGAGTATGAAATCAACAGGCTTCAGGAAAACAATGTCTACACGGTAAGTCGATAAAGCTGAGGAAGTGTAAAGTGTAAAGCCCCTGGACCAAACCGTTCAACACGTCAGGGTGGAACGAACGCGGTGCTTCGCTAGATTCAACATTCTGCATTTTTTGCCATCGCACTAAAGTGATCCTCAGAAATTGAGTGGTTGCCGGACCAATGTAATTTTTTTTTTGGTTCAACATCGATGCGATTAATCGTCGAGAGTGGGCAAGATAAAGGTAGAGATCGGGGGCACGGGTCGTGGAAATTAACTTTGCTCGATCCACGATCCGTCACGCCACTCCCAAAACTTCAATCTTGCCCCTTTAGAAAATTCTGAGAAATCGGATTTCTACTGACAACCAAAAAAAAAAAAAAAAAAAAAAGAAAATAAAAAAATTGCCCCGAGGCTCGAATTGATTGGCCAGATGCTCGGGTTGTCAATCTGCCAGTGATTTGCCTGATAAATTATACGCTCTTCGTAATGGTCAAGAGAATCGATTGAAAAATTAATGGTTGACCTGTCCGTATGAATGTCTGTCTCTGGTCTTTGCTCGGAGATCGAATATCGAGTACATTTGTCGTAGGGTCGCTGTGAGAACCACTGTTCCATAATATTCCAGTATCGAGGTAAAAACGCTGAAAATGAATTAACTTTTTGCCCGCTAGCGGCAGCCACGCTCGAGTCACATTGCTAGAGGGGTGCGGAGATGCACGCGGGACTCGCTATTGTGCGTCGTGCTGCGCTTACTGTGTCACGGAAAGCAGATTTATCCCCCCACCCCCCACCCCCTTGCATTACTCGTCGACCATTCTCTCGCACGTCCTGCAGAGAACTGCACGCCTCGAGTTAACCGCTCTTCGTACGACCTCGAGGTGACGTTGAACGCGCGAACGCTCATCCAAGATCCAGCAAAGCCTATCGCAAAGACGTAAAAAAAAATTTATTTAAATAATATAATATTATTCTATAGAGTCGATAAAAAACTGACTATTCCGATTGATATGAATGGAAGAACGTCATTTAGATTCGTTAGGATCTTCTTTAACACATCAGCAAACGATTAGACGAATAATTATTGTTAGAAAATTCTTAAGTATCGTTACTATGAAGCGTTGGACTGTTATTTGCAAATGAATGTAGGTAATCTTCGTGTCATATAGACAAATGAAGCGCAGGTGCGTCGGAGCAAGGATTATGGTGTTGACCGAGAGACCGAACAGCCGCGAGGAGTGCCAAGGATACCAACAATCTTACGCCATTACGATCGCGTAATGATCGCTATATCCGCGTGTGCACAAAGGGTTTCATACTTTTCAGTGGTTCTCAATGATTAATATTTAACTAACGAATATGCCACGCGAACTACGAAGGTTTTTGTACGTCCAGCTCATCGACTCTCTCGTTTTACTTTACCACTCTTTCCCTAACTTCCTTTCTCACTTCGTGTACAGGTGCCGCCTTATTTTTGTAACAGTCCATTATAGTTTGTACGGGCGAGTATAGGTCATACATAGATATATTTTGATGTTGTATATGTGCAATCGCTCGCGGCATAATAACGGACAATCCGCTTGCCCGGGCCATGTAATTTATATTTAAATAAGATCAGATTGAAACCGCAAGGTAAATACAACCCTCACCAAGGAGTTCGTGCAAGCCATCCCAACCACGTACGGTATAGATGGATTTCAAGTGCGGTATATACTACACGCGGAACGTACACCTGGATCAACGTATGCGTGTATGTAAAGATGCACATCGGGCAAGCACGCGGATCATCATATTCTCGATACGGATTTCGATTGGCCTGCGGTCTCGATCGATCGATACTTCCATCTTTCGCGCTCACTCTTCGTGCGTACTCGATTATCAAGCGCGATCTTCCACCATCGATCCATCGTCACTGCTCGATCTCGCGAGTCTCCTTCATTCTCTCGCTCGACGATCCTCATTATTCTTGTGTCTCTCATTATATTTTATGATTACGCGCATACACACGAGCATAACTCTAAAGAAATTTCCAATGGGATACTATAATTTCATAGACGTACTTATCATTGTATGGTAAGTCGTATACCGTTTCGCTATAAATAAGTGAAATTACTCCTCTATCTGTTTTTTTCTTTCATTGTTTCTATCAATAATATCTCACTTGCTGTAGTGCAAATATTTTCTTTATAAAAATTTATGTATTTTTATACAAACTCTTTTGCGGACACCACGTATAAATTAAATATACAAGAGTGATGTATAAATTAAATGTACAGTACATTAAAGACGTTGAAAAAGTCCCTGTTCGATAGAGAATTTAATATTACTTTATAGTTTTATATTAAATTTAATACACGTGATTTATAAATAAAACCTATCGATGAAAAATATGTTTATTTTCAACTTATTTTCAATAGTTTAAACCATGAGTCGATCATTCGAGTCTCATACTTGCTAGCAGACCAACTTTAAAAAATGCAAATACTCTTTTCAAAAAATTAACCGCCCTCTTCTCTTAAAAATTTTAGCGAATAATTTTTGACAGCCCTTATCTTTATCCCACGAAATAATCGATAAATAAACATCGAGTCTTTCGAAATAAACGGTTCCTCACGTACGATAGCCGACGAACATCGAACCCTTAAATTTTCTTCACGCGTATAAGTACAAGTATGGTCGTCGCAATTTTATTTCGATTTTTTTTTTCTTAGAGCCAAGGGAGGTTCCCGATCTTGCTGCTCTCTTTATTCTCCTCCCCCTGATGCCCCTCTGCCGATCGTATAATAAAGGCACCCTAGAAACAATATAAAACAATAAAGGGTTCTTACCATAACCACGGGCCGGCAGGTCGACCGGCGATATTGTATCTCGTATGAAGGGCATCTCGGTGGGTTGAAGAATGAGCATGAGAGAGGGAAGGAGAGAAAGCTTTACCCTCTTCTCTTCGGTGGCTGCCACCTCGAGCTAGAAACGGTAGAAGCAGAAGCAGCACCAGCCATCCCCTTACCACTACATCCCTCTCTCGTTCCACGCTCGGTCAGTTGTCTAATATATGTGATAATAACTTCGGGCCGTGGAATCGAACCCGCTGGCGTGCGAATCTCAGATCTGCATATATGGATTGCTTTTCACCCTCCCTTTCCCTCGTCCATGCCCTTTCTCGCGAACTCGCCAACCCAGCCGACCTCTCGTAGACAGCACTCGTGCTGCTCCGAGTAACCGTATACTATACCTATAGTAATACACAAGATAAAGCGAGAAAGATAGAAAAAGTGAAGCGAATGGAGATAGAATCTAGGAGGAAAGGAGAAACAGCTATCACCGTGGAAACCGGCAGAGAATTTCAAGATTGAAACTTGAAATATAGAAGTGAGAGGATATCTATAAAACGATCTCGCGTATCTTACATCTCTTTTCTCAAAATGACAAATTTCTTGGAGAACGATCGCCGGAATCTGCGACGCAATGAATTTCCTCTAAATTTGGAAGCGAAATATGAATATTTATCAATACTAATTGATTCACGTCAATCTTCATTGCGGTTAATGGAATTAAATCAATTTTGATGGGTTGAAGTTATACTTCGGTAACGATTGTAGCCGAAAATAAAGGTCTTGTAGAATTTTGAGCAACTCGCTGTATTCACGTCGATCATATTCTTCTCGAGGTTATGTTATCTGCACGGTTAATATTCTACGGATAACGGAGATTCTACCCGTTTCCTACGACTATTTGTTGTTTCGCAACTGCTCTTGGCATCTTTGAAACAAAGATTTTTTGTTTGTACATCGCACTCGTTGCTCGTTCGGAGTAGACTGATATTTATTATTTCTGATCAAACTTCTGTTTTCAATTTGTTTCTTTTTTTTTTTTTAACTTTGTTGATTGTATTGCAAATATCGTACAAATTGATTAAATGGATTGTAGGTTGAAACTGCAAAATATTTATTCTTTTTATAGCTTAAAAGTTGGCAAAGCTCTTAGTACATTTCTGTAAAGTAATGGCGTATCGATCGACTTGTTACTACTTTTTATTAAAAAAAGATTTCTATTTTTAACTCAGTTAATAAATTTTACGCTTTTTCACGCGGATATTCCGACTACCGATGTGATTCTTTTCATAATCTTGAATTCTGCGACTCTTGTGTTTGATACAATCTTTGGTCATAGTCGACAATGTTGATCAATTAATATTCAAGATGGCGAGAGAACGATATTCCGAAGAAGCTTGTCGCGTCGGCAAAGACGACGAGTTCGTTGTATAATTCCGTGCGTGACGTAAAAAGTGAATCGGTTCCCCTATGAATTAATTTCAATTATAATCGCCTCCCGTTTGTACTACCAGCTATCTTCGCTGCACTCCTCTCCTTTCTCATTCGAGCGTTTCTCGCTTCTCAGAGCTGGTAACATATCCTCACTCGGCAATATCCTTCCTCTTGCCGATTCAACCGACGAGATAAAAGCGTTTCGAGGTGGAATCGAGGGTGATCGAGATCGGGATCTCGACTAGCGCGTTGTGCTTGGTTGGTCCGAGTGGGGCGAGGTAGACAGAGAGGAGTGAAATCTCGCACTTCTCTTTTTCCGATATTAGCCTCGGCATAATCTCGTGATTAAGATCCTCGTAGGTGTGGAAGATTGAATTACAGACGAGCCGCGCAGCAGTCTTCCTCGCGGGAAAGAGCGACGCTGTTCGACGGACATAAAAAAGTGAGAAAGAATTGATCGGTGAGCGCGACGTCTCACGAGGAGCATCGAATAAACGTGAGAAAGATGAGGAAAAAAAAGTGGAAGGAGAGACGAGAGACGAGAGACGAGAGACAGCGAGGACAAGCGAGTGCTCGTGGCGCAAACACGGATCCTCTAGGTGGATCGAAAGAATGAGAGAGCGGATCTGGCCTTTGGATAAAAAGCGTTTTACTTTTTTTTATCCCAAAGACAAATACGTTCTCTTCGCGCTCGAGTGCTTTTGGTACGTGCGCAGCCCCATCCTCTTGCAACCTCTACAGATGCAAAATGACGGTAATTTTAAGCAACCGCTAATTGACGTCACAGTTGTTATTTCGTATTTTATATGCACGATGACTGTCATTTTAAAAAAAGCGTGATTATAACGACCGATTCACCGTCAATTTGGGTTTATACATCTTATTTATATTAATCAAAGACGCAAGAAAGCACTTCGTATATTGCTTGTTCATTATATTCCACTTTTACTTCCAACTTCCCGTAGGGAAAAAAATAACAAAAGTTACTTACACAGCTTCTTCCATGAGGAAGCCAAAATTGGTCAACATGATTCTTCATAGAGGTGGCTTGTGGTTGTGAGAAATGAAAAATAATGAGAAAGTAATGAGCACTGTTTTGCTTTGCATTCTTGCCTTATGAAATATATTCAGGTGTATTTTATAAATGTGACCGTTTAAATAAAACGACGGTTTCGGTAATTTTTTACGGTCAAACGATGACGCATCTCGTGTCATTTTTTAACTACTTATACTCAACGTCACGATCAATCGCTCATCGATGAATCATCGGATAATATCGGTTCAAGTATGTTCCAGTAGAAAAAGACGAAGAGAATGCAGACTGGCTTACCCTGAAGTTCTCACAGATATCTGAGAACGAAGGTAAAACGCTAATGAGCAAATAAGTCGAAAAGACGGTGAAAATTCATTAGGATTCAGTTGAATTCGTGCGACCGTTCGTTCGGTCTGAGTTTGAGAGAGAGAGAGAGAGAGAGAGAGAGAGAGAGAGAGAGAGAGAGAGAGAGAGAGAGAAGCGTAAGACGAAAGGGAGTCTGGAGAATTTACTGAGAATCGGCGTAACTTCTTTCCCAGTAAGGTAGTTCCGGTGTACGTACATATTCCTCTTCCCAAGACCCAGTGAGGGCTTCAGGACTTGTTACACGACGACAAAGGACGCTAAAAATAAATACATAATTAAACGTCGCAATAATGAACTTCTTTATGCCTGCTGGGTGAGCGACGAAGGTGAAACGACTACTATGACGACGAAGCGGGTAACTAAAACGCTCGAGTGCTGCTGCAGGCCTCGGCGTACTTGGATACGCACAGGAGGAAAGCCAAACGAGCAAAACAACACGTTGGAAAACCCGGAAAACCATCCACGATATTGCACGAAACGATTGTAATTAATATTTAATGAAATCTTCAAAAAAAAACTATAAATATTATAAACAACGAAGGCATCAAAACCAAAAGAATTAAACATGTAACATGACCTTATTATGATAATGGTTTATATTCCCAAGACTCCGATGTAACGTACAAAGCCACACACAAAGCACAAAAGCAATCCTCTTACCATCACGAAAATGAAACTCATCGTCCTCCCTTCGAGCCAATAAAATGACAACCGACTCACCCCTGAAACACAAAATGTAATAACGAATTAGATATACGATAAAGTATATTGGCCGTAAGATCGATTATCAATTATGAATTTGATTATTATTTTTTCACTGTAACAATTATCTCCAGACTAGAAGGAAAATCTCATTTGGCTATTCAGCTGAATCTCGACAAAATTGAATTGGGAATACCAGCAGTGTCCAGTCTTTTACACGCGTACATATGCAAATAAACGAAAAATCGTACGTCGATAGTTGAAAACGATCACGTTTAGTAGAATCGACAGGATGCTAGCGATCCCGTTTATGCGAGCGGGTATTATACTCGTACTTCGATAGAATTTCATTCGATTTCCACTCTGGCTCTTCAAACCCTCCGTGTCCACTTTCAGAACCCCTCGACTTCTCGTCCTCACGCCCGAGAACTAGCTAGAGTTCTCTAATTTAGAAAATTCTATGTACCGAAGTCAGTGGCACTGATACAACAGCGGTGCTTGTTATATTTTCTCACGGATCATTATTACGCCCCCCTCCCAACCCTCAGTATGCCGGTACGCTCTGGGGATTACGGCTTAATCCGACCTCCTATAAATTGGGTGGAATCGCTGCTCTTCCCTTCAAAACTACCACTACTACTGGTACTACTACCGCTATACCGCTGCACACGGATTCCGCTCTATACATTCGCGACCGAAAATTTTCATCTTCCGTCGTGGCTCCTTCACTCCTCGCGTCATCGTCAAAAGTTCATCTCATATCTCCCAGGAGTGAAATCGTTGAAGGGTTTCCGGTGTTCGGAAGCTCACCGTCCCTCACTCTCGTTGTACTATATGTATCTATTTGATCAAAGAAAAATCCGTACATGTGGAATAACTGAGAAGGCATCGAAGGGTCGTAGAGTAAAAAAAAAAAAGAATATAAAGCACAGAGGGATAGATCCAAAATGAGTAAGAAAAGTTACAGTGATCGGCCCTTCAACGGTAGGTCAATGATTATAGAACTTGGCATTTCTGGTTCTCTATTTATCCAATGCATTTTCCAGATCGACAAGTCAATGCTGACCAATAACAGTACCATTGGTATCAGAACTGAACGGCTGAGGGCAAGAACTATTAAAACGAATCGTTCTCGTGTGGCGAGCTCTGCGGCAAAAGAAATATCGGTGGACAACGGTAGAAAATCCCGTATCCTGGCAGTAACGACCGGGAACGTTGCGCGAAAGAAAAGAGAGTCCAGTGAAGAAGCGGGGGGAAGGGGGGATGGTTCGGTATAACTGCGGGATATATGTACACGTGGGAGTTGAAGGGAGACAGGAGAGCACCAGAGCAGCAGAGCAACGAGTACCCTTAGCCAGTTTTCCCTCGGGAGGTTTTATAATGGCGTCCAGTTATTACCGCAGGACCTCGGGCCACGGACACGATGCGATGCTGCGACAAGAGACGGCCGATTTAACAAGTGCGAGGCGCGCACCAGCGCGTCGACGATGTTGGCCTCGTCGTCGTCGTCGTCGTCGTCGTCGTCGTCGTCGTCGTCGTCGTCGTCGTCGTCGTCGTCGTCGTCGTCGTCGTCGTCGTCGTAGTAGCTCCGTATATGAGGGAGATGAAGCTATCCCCTGATGCGCAGCACACGTTTAAGTATGTGCGATGTAAGAGAGATGGAAAGAGGGGCCATCCACTCTGTGTTAGTCAGCACCCAGAGCTCTCCGTATATTATACGTGTGTATATGTGCGTTTGTGCTGGCTCGGGTCTAGTTAGTACCGAGACGGAAAACCAGCGGGGACACTCGTTAATGATTACGGGGCGAGTTTTAGTTTTTCTTTTTTTTTTTAGAGAAAGAGAACCTGAACGCTGCTGGAGGAACGAAAGCAGGTTATCCAGCTTCGGTGCATCGGTTACACGGAGCACCGATCTCACTCGCTCCGTTACCCTTCTGCCCTTTCCACCCGTAATAGGGAATCACGAATAATTAATTACAACATTCGTACACAATATCTGGACAATGTTCTATACGCACACCAGAAATTATGGCACAAATCGATGGAAATTATTCACAGTTTTAAACAGAATTCCACCCAATATTTCATTTCATCCACAATTACGTGTTAAACGATTGTCAAGAGAATTTCATAATATTCATAATTTAATTTTCAAGTGATGAACATGAGAGAGGAATTTGATATTCGCTTCCAGTTATGTACTCGAAACAAACCAGGCTGTAATATCGAAATCTATCATAAAATTTTTGTTAATTATCGTTTATGTTTGTTGCTATTAACTTTTACGATTTTAATATTTAATATATTTTTGTGAATTTCACGCTCGTGCCAAATACCATGTGTTGAAACTGGTGACTTCTCAGACTCGTTGCGAGTGCCCGAGTATTAACGGACCACGCTTACGTGTTCTAATCTCGTCCCAAAACGAGACTGCGACTATGCTCTTCACGTGCTTTTCTTCGCTCAGCGAGCGCGTGAGCCTCCCATACTTCTTCCTGATATACGGTATGTCAATTTAACTGCGTTTCTACAAAGTGCATCCCGGCAGCCAGAGGCAGAATGAGCGAGAAAACTCACACGTTGATACATCGCGTCGACGATTCGGATTTACGCGTGCGAGATCTTCCGCAAACTGAAATTTAATTTTTCAAATGGACAAAAAAAAAACATTAGAAAATATCTTTTTTCATTAAATAGACAATTCGAAGCGCTGATGAACATTGCTAATATGTGGGATGCCTTGAATAGGACAAGTACTGTTTGGTAGTACTTAATGAAAAAGGGAAATTGTCCATTTTTGGAATCTTTTGATGACAATTTTTCGATAAAACTATCGAGAATTTGGTTAAATATTCCCAAAATAGTTAGATCACTGAACCAAGTTATTTGCTAAGGAAGCAAGTACTTTGTTGCATCAACCGATAACTTGGTTTAGCTTATCAACCGTTTGGATAATGCACGTTTAACCAAACGCTTGGCTGTACCAAACGCAAGCTTTTTTTTTCATGCCGCTGTAAGGAATAGTAACTATGTTACATTTTTTTAAAAATATCATTGCGTCACATTTAAAATTAGAAAAATCGCCATAATGTCGAATAGTTTATGGTGCCCTTCCGCAATACGTTCAAATCTAACGCACGACAATCTCTGATGGTAAATATTTTAAGACATTTATCGACATGTAAACATTACTTCAACACACATTTCATCAGAGAAAAGATAATTTGATGCCCGTTCTGAAAACTAGTGGAACGGTCAGACAGCCAGTTTCTCGACGATGAGCTGCTCTATCGCTGTCCCTACCGTCTTATCTATTCAATTATCACCTCGTAACACGTTCGTGTATAGTACGCAGTGCTGTAACCACTGTAGTTAACGTCGGTATAGCGCATTACATATATATACGTGAACTCGGCGAGGTAGCACATCAGGTAAATTAGTTAATCCCATTTCACGACTTCCGGCCATTCTCGACCGTTTGAGCGACGTGTCCTGTGACGTCATATGGAAGAAGACTCACGTCGACAATGCAAGAAAACTTCAAGGATATTCGAACGCCTCCCGTAACGTTCCATTCCGTTAATAGCGTTTTAATAGATTATTCTCGTTGCAGAGAATCGTAGCAGACAAAATAATTAACTGTGCGATAAACAGATATTGCATAAACGTTGAATACCGATTCTTCTACACACGCGAGTAGCACGACTCAATCTCGAGCTATTTTATTTGAATCTATGATACATTGACAAAACAAACGACAATTTCGATGCCAAGATTACGTTAGGGATTCAGATAACGCTCATCTCCGTTCTCTCTTAGCAGAGATGATGTACTTATTGCTGTACGAGACGTACGTGAACATATGTAAGCAGCTTCATTAATTCCTGACATACCGCGGATTGTATGCTCGTTTATTCGCCGAATATGTATAACAGTGCGGAACGAGAGAAACGGAGAATTATATTCTGGCAACGGGCTTAAGTTCCCAGGAAGTGCTTCTCAAACGGAACGGATCATTTGGCAAATCAGTGTTGACGATCGACGATGCAAGAGTGAACAACAAGCGAGTGCACGCTCGAGTATTCGTTTGGGTTAAGCGTCGAGAGGATACGTGACACGTATACATAAAAAGATCGATTAATACTCGCACGCTTTGTGCTTCTTTGTAACTGCAGCGAAATTGTGTACCGCACACTGGCCAAATACGAAAAGTAAGAAGAATACGGTTGGGATATGTATAAGTGTTGAGTGTCGATAGGCACGTAACCCACAAAATTATTTACGTATTTATGAAAATTAAGTCCGCGGTTCGGGGCTACGTATCAGTCTGATCGAGCTGGAATGACGGTTTTGGTGAACAACGTTACCGAAACTCGGTTATCCTCGACCGTTCGTACATTGGCACCAGCGATACAGGAGAGTTCATGTGAAAGATATTCTCATCTAACAGCAGATTCCGTCATTCCTCTGTTCTGGGTACAAATTTGCAATATTCAAAATAGTTTAATTATTTTAAAAACCGTTAATAATCTCACATTTTCTTTCATATTTGTCTCACTTACACTTATCGTTAAATAAAATATCGAATCGTAAAACGGTACCAGAAATTAAATAATTAATATATCGTATATTTAATATAATATTCTCATTCAATTTAATTTTAATAATTTTTTTAATTACTCACTTTGTGTGAGTTATTCAATTTATTTAAAAAAAAATTTTTTTTTTTATTGAACTTGGGGAAAAATTGACACTCCAACATTTTTGGATTTAGTTCGGTGTTCGGGTAATTTTTAAATTAAAATAAAAATTTTCATTTACGAAAATTGTAAAGGTTTGCAGCAATTTGTGATAGAATCTGTCAAGACGTTACTATTGTTTGACTCTAATACAGTTGATGATACTGCACGGTACCGCTGTACACTGCCAACTTTCACGATTGTTTCACGAAACGTAAGTAAATTTAATTTACCACGGATAATTATCGCCCGGCGAGCGCGTGGACTGGCGGAAAGTTGCTGAATTAAACTTGTAATTGGCTTTCGCTTGATTCGAAGAAATTGCGCTAAACCCGCCGAGGGCAGGAGCTTTCGGAGTGCTACACCACCGCTAAATTGAGCCAACTCATTGCTTGGTTTACTGGTTTCTAAAGTCTTGACATAACCTTTGGATCAATGCAGTTTGCAAGGACATCGGGATGCCAAAAGCAAAGCGAAGCAAGTTTAATTTCCTATTTTCCAAATAATCACAAAATAATCAAGAGTTTTCCACCGACAAAATGTGTTGCAAAGTGATTTGGTAATAATTTTTCGTTTGATAAAAATTGCAGCAGACTAGCATCGTAATATTACAACTGTTGGAAAGCTGCTGTATGAACGATTAATTCTGCCGTGAAATGTATTGAGCTAGGCCCTCCCCGTAATTACTAGTTCTACGTGAATTCGAGTTGTATAGCTCATACGCATTATTCGTTCGAACGATTCCACGTGTAAGCGAAACGGAAATAATCCGGATCGTGTAAGACAATGTTTAAATATTTTTTTATTACAACCGATCACATTTTATCAGCCACATCACAGGGAAACGGTATTGATTCCAAATTTAATTCACCAATGTAGAAACTATCGTGGAAAAAGAAACGAAAGTGTAAAGAACAATTAACCGTGTTCTCCGTGCCTCCTGATCTTACCCTTTAATCACGCGGTTACTGCCAAAGTATCCCCATGAAGTCTGACATGTTACAGTATCGAGAAGAACAAGGAACGCAGTTCTCGTCTTCTCGCGAAGAAGAGATGAAAAGAACGCCACCGAGAGGCAATAAAACAACGTATAAAATAATTGGCTGTAAAGTTGCGCTTGTACGAACGAGGTTGTATTCCTATGTATGTGTGTGTTTCAGTTCCCTGGCCCATCGAAAAAGGCCCTTGTTCCGCCAAGAGTCAAGACACCAGCGGGGCCCCAACGAGATACCTCTCACGTGAAGCTTGTTGGTCGTAAATTTATCCAAATATTTTATTGTGTGACAATTTTTATGGTAATTGTCATTATAAATTCGCTCAGGATATTTATATCTCGACGCTTTGTAAACGTGTGCGGTTAAATGCGCGAGGGAGAGAGAAAGAATGAATAAAGAGAAGGAAAACGACTGACATGCGCGCAACTATTTCGACTAACGATCATGCAAGCCTGCCTGTTCGTCTGCTCGGTTCTCCGAGACATCGCCATCGTGACCCGTAAATCGGAGGTCAATGATACTCGCGTTGCTATCCTCAACGCTTCAAACTTTCAAGGCAACCCACGCGCTTGGAAATTCACACATTCGTGAATTTGAAAAAAAAAAATCACATACTTTGTTTGAAATAAAGTAAGAATGAACAATCAAACAACGCCATCCGAGTAACTTCGGTACGGTGATCAGGATAATCGGACTTGTTGATAAATGGAAAAGAAGTAGAAAGAACCTGCACACCTGCACCAACTGAAACGGGAGAAATGAGTGCGGAGGCAGGAACTTCGCTAACGTGTGGGCACACCGCGAAATCGGTTCAGTTGCCTGAGGCGAAGGTTACACACGTAGATGCTAAATATGTATATGTGTATAGAAGTATAGTAGCTGGCAGTTTTACCGGGAACCGCAGCATTGTGAAATTTCTTTTTCCATGGAGCTTGGAGGGTGAGACCGTGAGCCGTTGGCCCCCAGGGTTATGACGTTCCCTGTCAGCTATATGCTAAAACCATAATTTAAACAGCTGAACGTAAATGAAGCGCATTGTTGCGAAGTTATTGTTTATGTCGCCGGGCTAAATTCAACCAGAAAAGAAAGCTAAATATAAATTCTGTATTATATTGCACATGTTAAAGAGTATAAATTACTCAAGTGATCGTCTGCAACAGGTCGCACTTATTCTGCTGATGATTGCAATATTTATTAACGATATAGACATTTTTTAAAAGTTTTATTTAATACGTAAAACGTGTGGGATAGACGTCGCTTTAATCCTCAACGGTTCTTTTATTATTTGCTTAATAGTTTGGTTGGTAGTGGCTTCGAAATATCTTTGGAATTCATTTTTTTCACTTTTAACTTCCTCTCCATGCAGGAAAGGAGAGGAATATTCAAACATTGTAAGGAATATTGAGTGGATAGCATAAAAATGATCGATACTGCTCGCGAATATACAGTTGACGATCGATCGATTTCACAGGAATCGTGATAACGAGTGAAATTTTACTGGAACGTGATGGTGTACGGACGTATGAAGCATCGCAAGAATATTATTAAGTAATTAATAATATTCGATCCACAACCAAATGCACGTGCTGTTGTTCATTTCGCTCGATCGTTACAATATTATCAACGGAACTCTCGTTTGAGCATCAATTGTTTAGTTATGCCCATTGATTATTCGTTTAAGCTTCAAAAAACCTTTTTAAAGACACTTGCGTGTAGTAGTAAGATGTAAAAGTAATCAAATAATTATAAAACTGAATAAATCGAGTTTACAGATGAACTAGTACCAGTGAAAGAGTTCGAACAAAGTGGATGAAAACAATGCTTGATGTAAATCAATCGAGCGAGTATCCCAACAAGAAGAACAGAAGCCAGGGATTCTGTAGCTACTATGCAGCGTTTGCGGGCAAAGGCGTTTGTTACAAAGGATGCGTGGGTGAGAGTGAGATAGGAGGAATTACCCATGGTCCAACGAAGCTTCTGCTGCTACTGGGAGGGGGGGGGCAGAGAAGAGCAGAGCAGAGCGTAGGGACTGCACGCTAAATGATCTCATTAGCACATTCCTGGCTGGCCGGCTGCGCCGTGTGTCAACCGAGATGCAGTTTCCGCACCCTGCGCCCCCTACAGGCTGTCCGCGACGACTAAACCGTCATGTAAATAATGCTCTCGACTTTGCACGAGTTTCGAGGCCCGAATCGAATTCCGAGTTCCAAAGTACGGTTCCTGGAAAATCCAAAAATATTTAACGGAAACCGGGCTTGTCCGACTGTCGTACAGAGTGAACGGAGGAATACGCGATGTTCGTCAAGATGAACGACCAGAGAGGAAACCATGTTAACTGGACCGAGGGGATTGGAAAAAGGTTAAGACGTGTGCGCACTGGATAGGGAGGATGAAAACAAGAAAAAGGAAGACTGAGAGCTATAGGTACAGCGAGTAATTGGTCCAAGTATTACATTCTTGGTGACCCAGCTACAGTCGTGGCTCGTGAAACGAAGGATCACCCTTGCCCGGTGCAGGAGCAGATACGACAGACGGTGCTTTAACGGTCTTATTGTTTCTTCATCGTAAAAAAACAGTCGCTCTTCGGATAAAATAAAAACTGGACGGTACCGACGATTTTTTTCATAATAAACGCTTTGAAAACTTATTAAATACTCCAATGAGTATTCATATCAACTTTGAATATTGATTAACTGTTTATTATTTTATGATTTTGGTAATACTAATGACAAATGGTCGCGAGGTTGGCACAAATGACGTGGTCAAAGACTCCATAATCAATGCTATATTCGAAATGCTTTTGATACTAAAGTAATTGGTTTCAATTTAAATTCGACCAACAGACAACGAATGTAAGAGTGAATTTTTTTTAAATGACTTCTATTTGTGGAAGATAAAGATAACTATAGACTCCCTTAATATGAAAATTATCTACAGTGCGCTCTCTGGATTCTTTGTGCGTGGGCGTGAGTCAGAGGGGGAATTCGCAATAAGACAGACTGCGGCTCAACGCCACATCCTCGGGCGCCCTATCGCACCCTTCTCTACTGATAAAAGCGTCACAGGATCTTTGACAATTTTGTCTGAGACACACTAATTTCGTAAAGTCTTCGTCTAATCATCCCAAAGATCTTCGTGTAGGACAACCGTACAGCTGTACGTACAGTGAACTCGGTATCGCGCGCATGTGGGCACGCGCGGATGCTGGAAACGATAGAGAATGAGAAACTGGGAGAGTGTGAGCTGCAGTCGACGATAGAACGAGATTCTAGTATAATTAAAACAGCAACGAGACGAGCACGAGGCGAGTCTACGGTACGTGGGGTTGTGGAAGAAGAACCGAGCAACTAAAGGGGCAGACCCAGCTGATTTCATTAAACGTCTTACCTCAGCCTCGGCTCATTTCTGTTTAGTTCCGTGCACGTTTAGCAATGCCTCGTGTGTCTCTTTCCCTGACTCTATTTCGCTTTCGCTCACTCTGACACTGCATTGCTTTTATTCGCTTGTTTTGTATTACAAAAGAGGAGGAAGAACGACGGAGCACTGCAGCGCAGGAAGAAGCGGCGACACCTCGCAAGAATTCTAAGCGAGTGACGTCTTCTTCAAAGTCCTTGAATTACGAAAAAATAATAAAGTTTCCAACAAATAATTATCCAGCAGACATAAAACATTTTTTTTTATATCGTAAATTATTATTAAAAAATTTAAATATAAAAAATGTAATCAAAGAGCCGTTTAGTTACCGGTCCGTATTAAATTTCCATCGAGAATTTTTAATCTACAAAGTCTCGGTTCCTCGACTCTTCTCTCGGGTTGCTAGTCGCGCGTAATTTCCATTTAGTTCCGTGCAAACCTGGTCGCATACTTGCTTTGGATTCGGTCATTTCGTTCCCGCTATCTCTCTATCCCTCTTGCCACCTTCATCGCGGCGTGACTTTACGTCGTCGTCGTCGTCATCTACATCGTGGGAAACTGGAAACGTCCCCGTTGAACGAGAATTTTATAGGATCTCCGGGCCTCAACTTTGCCATAATCATTTAGTCTCGCGCATAACAATCTATCTACGGTTATAGAGATTCCAAGTAAAAGAAGCAATATACACTGTACTTGGGTCAAAGAAAGCGAGATAGAACTCAAGCGGTGTTTTGATTTATTCTGAATCCATTAAGGGGAGGAAGTCGAATCAAAATCGCTGATATTCTTTGAGGAATATCTCACTTTTTTTTACTGCTGGTACAACATAAGATAACAAGGTGTGTCAATTTGAAATTTTTCCATCGCTTCCTCGTGATTCTTGCCGATCCAGAGATTCTCCTCTACGTGAAAAGGTTATCTAAATTATGGCTTTCCCATAGAAGAAAAGGTATTAAAATTTTCAATAAAATAAAAAATTTTGGTAAAATCATAAATTTCGTAAAACTTAAACCCCTTAATCGATTCTCATCAAAATCAAGACCAAGTATCCTTTTACCCTAGCCAATTCGTATGCCAAGTTTCAGTATTATAGATAAAAATTTACGAAAGTAAGAGCAAAAAAAGATGTTTTTTTTCCCAAAAAAATTACTGAAATTCATGATTCTATAAAATCTAAACGCCTCGATCGATTCTTGCCAAATTTAATACCGAACCTCATACCCCTGGCCTATTCTTATAGAAAGTTTCAACTCGATGGCTAAAAATTTACGAAAGCTACAGAGCGTACCTCCTTTTTTCGAAAAATTCAAACAACCATGAAATAAGACATCCGTTAGCAATTTGTGCTAAAATTGCAGCAAACTGATGGAAGTTGCGACCCGACGCGCGTGCACAGTTTCAAGATTATCGAGTAACCCGTTTTCGAAATATATTTATTGCAATTTTGCAACCTCATCGTACACACACACGCGGGCGCCAGACGGACACGAACATGGACACAAACATTAAAAAAAAAATCATTTCTCGACGCATTGAGACTTTTTAAGTACTCTGACATCAAAATCTCAATAAAAGATTTTTTCTCGAGAAGAAAACATAGCTCTTTCTATGCGGAAGTAAAATAAATATACTGTTCACCTCTGAAACAAAGAATTTGCTTCCTCTAAATTTGTTTAGTAGTTTAATTCTTCACAAATTGACGAGAGAACCGGACTACCAAATATATACAGTAAATCGACTTTTTTTTGGACTACCAGTTATAACATTATTGTTTATTTTTAATAAGTACTGTATTTTTTAAATTATTTACTCCACAAAAATAATAAAATTCTTAACTTAACGTTTATTGAAACAATTTAAAGTCAAATGTCGTCGCAGTAATTTGACAGTGAAAAATATTGTGCTACCGATCACCCACGTTATTTCAAAATTATAAAAATTATTTCCTAACGTCATTTTATTAATTTTTTTTAATTAATGCTCGAGACAATATTACGTTATAACCATTCACTGCATTCAATTAAGGCTTTGCACTCGAGAGGCGCCTCTTGGGAGCCACGGCGTTTCATTCAACAACTCGAGTGGCGACTGATTTTGTTTGTTAAGATGTAGAAACATATCGAATAACAAAACATATTATTTGTTTCTGTATAAGATATTTTAGAGTAGCTGTCAGAATCTTGCCTAATATTCGCAAAATCATCTCGAGTTGTTAGTTCGCCCACGCGATTACGTCGTCGAGTTCAAAGAGTTAACACTGCACATGGGATTAATTATTCAGAGATAGCAGACGGCAGCTTGCTTGTCTGCGTACGTTGCAAAAACATGATCAGGGTTAACCGCGTGGACAGCCCACGTACATAGAAATCCAATTAACAATAAGTCTATGGGTTAGCGGTAGTTGTATTTCGTAATTTTGTCGTCAGAAAGGGGTCAGGTAATGTAGAATCGATTATCAGATCTATTCCGAAGACGATACCTCTTCTTCTTGACGCGTAATCTACCGAGTTAGCGTTTAAATTACGTAGCCTATGACGGATTCAACATTCCACACTTTCGCGTATTACCGCATTCCATACATTCCCTAGGAATTACAGCTACGATTTAATTAATAAAAAATGTATACATCGCACGTGGCTGTTAGTTAATTAAATGATTTATCATTCATATTTGTTATACTTAAAAAAAAAAAGTATACATTTTTTCTAGCGTAATAGGTAAAGAAAACTAACTAAAGAAACAAATTTCGTATTTAAATAACATTTTTTAGTAACTTACAACATCGTTATTAAATAAAAAATTATGTTTTGTCGAATTTAGCTATTGTTTTGGCGTAAATTACGAGTTATAACTTCAATTATGCATGATTTTCATGAAACTTAATTTATCTGGAGCAAAGAAATCAATTTAAAAAATGTTTTCATGCGACTCGACCCCCTTAAGAGACATCTATCGCCATGTTTTATCGGTATTATTATTCTTTCTTTTCCCGCTTAATTTTATTTCCCGTTGGATAAGATTGTTCCAAAGAAAACGAACCAAATCTGCATTGTTCACATAGAATAGCAAAACTGCTATAGACAATATCGGGGATTCATCTGGTCTCACAGCTTTAATCACCGCGCACCAACGTCATTTACGTCATATATATATATAAATTTTCACGATGAGGGAGTGAGAAAACGTCTAAAAGCGAATGGAAAGCAAAGGGAGAGAGGGACAGTAGCAGAGAGAGCACTCATAGTCGAGACGAGAGGTTGATTTAAAATTGATTTATGCAAATTGGCGCTGCACGAGCAATTAACAATTCCTTGTAGACCCGCGCGCGTATAGCTTTTGGGCGGTTGGCGACGAGGGTGAAAGGTTGGTTGGATGTATGCGGGAGGGGGGATGGTAAGGCAAGACCGTAGCCTGGAGTGCGGTATAGGGGGGAGGCGAAGGGAGAGAGTCGAGTGATGGAGAAAGAGGTATATCCTTGAGGGTGGGGGGGGGGGGGGGGGCTAGCGATAGCAATAGTAGTAGAGATTCTCGTACGGGTACCTGCTGGTCTTGCACATAGTTGAGCTGATGAAGGACGAAACAGAGAGAATGCGCGATGCTCCGAGAAAATGGAATTAATTTACTAGGATTAAATCCGACTATAGCGAGCAAATTCTGTCACAGTGCACGTATGTATTATAGAACGGTAAATGGTTTGAGAAAAGTGAAGAGCATTTTGGTTGAGAGTTAATACGTCAAAAAAAATTCACATATGAATTACAGGTGCACTTAAGACGATGTATTAAACCTTTGTAAAGAGGAACTTTGTGAAACACGCTGTAACATCAATAATTGTATATTAATTGGAAAATTATTTTTATAAAATTATCACTAAAACGCGCAGGAATGAAATAAGTGAAGAAATTATAAAACTTTGTGATTGAATAATTCGGTAATTAATTATCCTTTTGGAGTGGATATATAAATTAATTATTGCGTCAAATGAATTAATAAAAAAAAGTATTTATGTAAGGCTATACAACTTTTTATTATCATGTTTATCTAATTGAATACAAAGAGATATCATGTACGGTATTGATAGACGGCCAAATTTTTTTCTTTCAATAAATATGATTTATCGGAGTAACACGATGATCTAAAAAAGATATATTTAAAAAATCCCAGAGTGTCGAAATGAACATTAAAGGCTATGCACCAGTTGTGCCCTTTGACTCATTAGCGTGAACGTATCGCTTATCGTACCGACTCGTATCGTGTATGAGAAAACCCCGCTAAGCTATCGGATATCGAAACGAAGCCGGTAGAGAGGTCAGAAGGGCGCGTACGATAGAGAGAATGGAACGCCAATGAACGGGTGAAACGAATAAAGACAAAGAGAAAGGAGTTGAACTGGCGCTCGATTCAACTACCAGGTTGTACAGCGTGTACTACATGCAATCGTGAGTTCTCTGCTCTTACAGCAGAGCTCGCTTGCGGAGAAGCACCAAAGAGGATGGTAGAGACCAGTCGCACCTACGGCTCGCATTGTACAATGAAGACTGCGGTACTAGAGAGCGAGGGAAGTCGGAGCGGTACGAGGGAAGAAGCAGTCACGTTATCCAGGGAAGCCAGCTCAATTTGAAAGCTGGCGATGCACCTGGCATTTAGCGGGCATTCAATTAAATATTGATCCAGCTTCGCTAAGAGCCGGTAAACAATTATGCACACTAATTAATGCTTCGGAGTTGTCGGCGCAGCAGTGATGCTGCTGGTACTGGTGCTGCAATCAAATTCTATCGCGAGCCTTCGAGCTCAATCCATCTGCTGCCTCCTGCTGCTGCTGCTGCTGCTGCTGCTGCTGCTTGTTCCTATTGAACGTCGGTATTGCCTGATTCGAAATTTAAACCTTCGTTGATACTGTAATTCGTATCCTACGTTGACTCTCAACACTGGCAGATTTTACTCGTTTGGATTCAAACGATGGGTAACAAAGGATATGCTGAGCGGATCCTCCGTTGATTCATCTTATGTTATTTATTGTATATTCCACACGTGTACCAGCCGTAAATTTTCTCGTTTCAAAATTAAAACTTCCGTTGACACTGTTATTACAAACTGGAGGCAATTAACGGTGGTAGCATATACCACAGACCCTTCGTTGATTCTCACTGTATCCTAGGTTCAATGATTCGAGTTTGATAAAAAATCGAAAAGAGCATTTTCGTTTTATAAAAATATGCTCAAGTTCCGGACCGACGAAAGAAGATCGTAGCGATCGAGTGAAGAAGTTCATGGAGGGTAAGGGAAAGTGAGAGTCAAAACATAGTGAACGAAGATGCAGTGTTCGTAGATTTGGGGTCTAACCCGAGTTCAGGGAAAGATTAGACCCAACTGAGAGTACACCAGAGTTTATTCAACGAGTTTAAACCTTCTCGTACAGAGTCTGCATAGTAAAACGAGTGTCCCATGATTCTCCATGAGTCTCCTGAAATACAAAAATTTACCAATTTGGAGTACGCCAAGAGTATTCGGAGGTTTGGAATTTTTACACGTTCGATCGTCGCTCTTTTTTTCTGTCTTTTGATTTATCGCTCAACCACTTCCTCGCTTTCTTTTCATTTTATTTTTCACTTGCCTGGCCACAGAGCCCTTTTTGATCTACCGTTCGGAACCTAATTAAAGGTCCCGGAGTGCTCGGGCCCATGGGGCCCTCTTACACTGCTGGAAAAAAAAACTTTCCAATCCTACGTGTGCCCTTCTCATTTCTTACGCATCATAATTTATATCGAGATGGATGATACGATTGACGTATGAGTATTATAGCAGCGAAATTGTCATGAGAACATTAAGGGACTACGGGTTTTTTTCAGAAATAATTTCTTGAAATAATTTGAAAAATTCCAGAAAAGTGGTTTAACGAAAATGTCTGAATGGATGTGCGTACGTGCGTGCGTGTGTGCCTGTGTGCGTTCGTGCGCACGCCAGGCTTACAAAATTAAAAGCACTTAAGAATGACTTTACCAAACGGATTGGAATTTGACACGACAATCGGTTACAATTTCTTATAATTTATACAATAATTGAAGCACCAGTTCAGTTTTTATTAAACAAATTATTTCTTTCGAGATAAATAGTTGTTTATAAATAAAGTAACGTTCAAAGAAGGTTGGTATTGAATTTGTACCAAGACAAAAAAAAGATTCGGATTATACAGAATTTTGATGTTTTTTCGACAGTTTCACTCTGATTCACCGCTTTAACCACCACCCTAACCTAACAATAATATAATATTATATTTGATTACATAATATGTTTAATGCAATTCTTTTAAGTGAGAACACAATGTCTATACACTGAAAATTACCTAAACGGGACACCAGGCTAAATCGATGCTCGACCATCCATGGTGATCGTATACAAGGCACCATAGAAACAATTTTCCTCAACGTGAACGACAACAACGCACACACGTACACGAGGCGTATGTCCCTATATACCGTACCTCGGCCGTGGCCATTGCCCCGCCGCTCTTTAACTATCCCTCGATCTAAATGCACTCTAATGGACTGCATTAAACAGAGCGATGGGGTGGCCGGTCTGGCGGGACAAAACCGTGTGGGCTGGGAAACGAGGATATAGCTAGCCACGAGTTCAGGGGTAGAAAAAGGTTGCAACAGAACCCAGGATACTTGGCGTAGTGCATACAATTAAACCTAGCCAAATCGAAATATACGTTGCTGACAATTTTTGTTCTATAGCAACCCTTGTGACCCTAACCGTATCGGCCGATTGAATTAAAATCGAGGGGCGTACGGAACACTGAATCGAAAGAGCCTGTACATCGTTGCCGGGTCTGGTGATTCTTCGAGCGCAGGTGCTTGTATTTATACGATACACGAGACGGAATTTATTCCGAGTCACCCCGAGGGCTGGAGTAGAAAACAGAGCCTCGTTCTTTCATTCTCCTCTTCCGATACGTCTCCTGTTACCACTCTGGCGTTACTCGCTTGTCTCTTAGCACCTCGCGTGTTAAAGTACTGATCGAGATCGCACCTCGCGCACCGACGACCATCCACAATTACGAGTGCCCTACGGTTCGAGACGAGAAAGTTATATACAGTGTACGGACACAAGACGACACAGTGATCTCAAAAAAAGATACAAAATGAGAAACGGAAGAGCGCAGCAGGCAACACGTATGTGCGTCAAACTGATCAGCTATGCCCTTCGGTGATATTCTCGACAGTTTCAACGACACGCGGTGTTGTGCAATTAAGGATATTACAAAGAACCATTTTTAAAAAGTAAAAATAACTTTTAGTCAACCTGCTGCATTTACCGTTGCAATTACGCAAGCATGCGTTACTAATAATATTTTTATTCGGCCACTGCATTTCTTGTTACTATTGCAGGTGCTTGAGTGAAATATTTTATTTACGATCATGTGAATTACTTATCAGTGCGGGAGGTTTATAACTAATGACACTTACCGCGGAGTGAGAGATAAAAACTGAGAATATATATATATATATATATATCACATTGCCTTAAATAAATAATATTAAATAATAAAAATGTTAATATATCGAATGACAACATAAGCAATTTTTAAACTATTTTGTACTTCGTTCTCACCAACATTTTCTATCTTACATCAGCACTAACATGTTTATAATATTATGCGCGTTAAGCATCGTTGATTTAATTATTATCGTTATGAGCGAGAAAGTTCGTTAATTGTATTCGTTGTTGAGAGGATGTGGTACACGATGTAAGATATTTCACCGATAATAATTCATCGGGGACGCTTGGTATTTGCTCGGGTGAGACACTTACACGCGTTCAACATACAGAGATTAAAAATAGACTGTCGCTCTTGCTTCTGGTCACATGAAGACTTAACGCCGAGTCGAATACTCATGAGAGTCATTAATTTACAAATCCACGCCTCGTCTACCGTGCAAGAACGGTGTGCAACGATTTAACGATTTTCATAGTGCTGGTACGTCACGTGTTAAGCGTTGAAACGAAGGGACCACATTTCCCGAGGGACGGAATACACATTTAGGCATCAGCTGTCGACTGCTAGACGACAGGTATGCCAGACGCACACTCAAGCCCTGGTCTCGAGAAGAAAAAAAAATATCCTAACGGTATCGGTAAAGCAAAAAAATACGTTCCTTTGTGATATAATAATGAAATTACTATGAGAAAACAGTGTTACACGATACCCAGGTAATTCGATAATTATAATTAAGTGTATTTTAGATAGAAGCAAAGAGCGGAGGCAAAAAAGATGTAGAGCTTGTCAAAACGAAGAAATGTAGCAGCGCGTTAGGTGAAAATAGCTCGCAAGAGTGTAGCGAGTAATAGCAACAGCAGCAGGAGCGACAGCAGTAGTAGCAGCCTCGGCGTTACTTAACTAAATAAATTCAATATCTTGGAATAAATACATTGATAAATCAGCCACTCCGCTAAAAGCTTACTTTACTTTAGCGCGAGCGGTGCTTTAGCGAGAAGGAGCAAACAAACACGCACACTTGAGCACATTTCAGTGTTGCAGTGCGTTGGATGGTTGTGTAGGAGACGCGCATACGAGGAGCAAGCGAGTATCTTCCGCGGAATGAAGTAGAGGAAGGAGAAATGTGAAAGAGAGAATGAGAGAAGGAGGTGGACGTAGAGTGTAGGGTAGAAGAAAGTGAGTGCTAGAAGGAACTGAGTGGGACAGGGTTAAAAGAGGATGCAAGAGGAAAAGAGAGGGGGTACTTCTACTGGAAGAGAATAAAAGCTGAAGAGGATGTGAGCAAGAAAGAAAGAAACAGGGTAAGGTAGAAGGCCAACTCGGCTGATGTACTTATGGAAGAGTGGTTTGCTCCGTCTATAAAGAACGTTGTTTGTTTCTGGCCGACGGATATCGAAGAAAAACTATTTGCTTCTGGGATTTAGAGGGGTTTTGCCGAGCGGCTTGTACTCTCGAGTCTGTCGACGCCAAGCGTCTTCTACTTACTTTTGATGTTGTACTTACTAATATGTAGCGGCACCTTTGTTGGACATTGAACCCAACGCACAGTTGACAAAAAAAAATGAAAACTATTTGTTAGAAAATATTAAATCGCTTAAAACTGTGAAATAAATATATTTAAATATAATTAATATCTTTGGAGGTGGAATAACAATGAAAGAAAAATATATTTGAATTGCAATGAAATAAAATGAAGATGTTTTTCAAAGGAGGACAATCGTTATTCGAACAACAGAGGAATCAGATTCCGACGATATCGACGACTACGACGACGACGAGTAAGAAGACGTTGCCTCGGTTAAAGAAATTCTTATACTTTGCTTCTCGGGTTCTACAGATTCTTTTGGTGAAGGATCTAACGCCCGCATAAACAGTTCTCGGTCTTTAAGCTCGCGGGGTAAGCCGCGCGCCACTGGCGCGAGAGAAATCTCGAGGCTGACTGGATATACCGCGCTGGTAGCTCGAAGTGTCGAGGGCGAGGGGTTGAGTTCCACCGAGACACGGGATAAACCGGAGCGAGCATGGTACAGGACGCTTGGATTCAGGAGCAAAGAACGAAGATAGATAGACGGATAGAGCAAGAAAGAAAGTGAGATAGAGAGATAGCCACGTAGTACGGTGGCTGGGCCGGTCTGATTAAAGAAAAATCCGCAACTTGTTGAACGTCTTAAATATTCATCCACCGATGTAGCATCTACTTAATAACCGGTGTTGCCGGCGCCACCGACCTACCACCACCGGCTTCGCGCTACTTCACTTCGGAAGAGAATCCGCGCACCGCGATATCCCTGTCTTCGTCTTTACCGCACAGAGAAATTCACCCCTTCGTTTTGTCCCATTCTTGCGCTCGTGGAAAACATCTCAGAGTCCAGAAGATATACAGATATACGTTGCGATAAGGAAAAGAGCGGGATAGAACGTTCGCTCGCGGACCGACGCAGCGTCGCGGCAAATGAAATCCGCTAAAACGTTTTCTTAGCGGTATCGCCGGGACTAAAAGCTAAAAGCGCTTTTAAATTCTGCCGACTCTTCCTCTCTCGCTCATCTCTCGGAGCTTTGTAACGCGTTCCTCTCTGTCGCACCCTCTGCCTGTTGTTTGGCACTGGCAGTGATGCGAAATGCAGGGGTGAAAAGCGAATCGAAGTCGGGGGCAACGAGTACGCGCCCACCGCACACACCCCACCCCCCCTGTAAGAGCGAGTGAGAGTGCAACGGAAAGCTATTTTCCAGACGACATTTTCGGGCACTCTCGGGAACGCGTTTAGAGCTGTCGACCGATC